>CAUYQV010077766.1:0-17036 GCA_963574575.1 Galagoides demidoff
GTACTTCCTCTGTGACACTCTTATCCCATCTGGAGTCTAGATTAGAATTGATAGCTAGGGGTAGTAACAATGTGAGAGGCTGCCTCTCTCAGGAGGTGGTGAGAAATATTTAGAGCTCTGAGGACCATGTCTTATCAAAAAAGACTGGTCCATATTTATACTGATGGATTGGCAGAATCAACATTGTTAAAACGGCTACACTACCTAAAGAGACTTGCAGTTTCAATGCAATTTCCACTATAGTATCAATGCCATTTTTTCCAGATCTAGAAAAGTTGGTTGAGTGTTTTGAGTGGAACCAGAAAAGATCTTGAATAGCCAAGCAACCTTATGTAGTAAGCACACGGTGGAAGGTATCACCTTATCAGACTTCAAGCTATACTACAAGGCTATAGTAAACAAAACAGCATGGTACTGGCACAAAAACAGAGACATAGACCTATGGATCAGAACAGAGAACCTAGAATGAAATCATCCTCATATTCTCATTTGATTTTTTGACAAAAGGGAAAAAAACATAAACTGGGGAAAAGAATCCCTGTTCAATAAACAGTACTGGGAAAACTGGATAGCCCCACATAAAAGACTAAAACAGGATTTGCATCACGATGCTCACAAAAATGGATGAATCAAGTGTGGCCTGTGCATAGTATGGAGAACTACTCAGCCATAGAAAATGGCAGTCTAGTATCTTTTGTGACAACCTGGATAGAACTGGAGATCATTTTTCTAAGTGAAACACCACCAAATGGAGAAAAAAAAAATACATGTGCTCAATACACGGTTGGAAGTGATTGATCAACATTTGCGTGCATGTAGGAAAGCAAATCTCAGTGAAAAATCAAACTGGGAGGGGCGGAGGGGATGGGTAAGTTCATGCCTATTGGGTACAGGGCTCACTGAGTGGGGGCCGCTTAGAACCTTGACTCAATTTGTACAAAAATACAGAGTATGTGAACAAAACACGTGTACCCCTTAATATTCTGAAATTAAAACAAAAGTTAACCAGAACACCTCCCCCCAAAAGGATTGGATGGCCTCCTGTCAGTTTGTTAGAGCTGCCACTCTGGTCCATCTGAGAAGCTGGATTTCAATGCTGAGAGTCCATGATTTCAGGTCACCTAACTTTTAATTTATTCTATCATGCCATATTTGATATACCCTGCATGTCATTCTAAATTCTTCTTGAAGCAGAGTGGAGTAAAAAATGTTCTGGTTCAACAGTTCTATTTTGACAGATCAATATCAGCCCCCAAATATAAACAGAGGGACTGCCGAATGAGGTTTCTGTGCTTTTAGGTAAGACAATGTATTTGTGCGTGTGTGTTTGTGTGGAGGAAGACTGGCCTGGGTACACACCTCGCTGGTGATTCTTCATGAAGATAATGGGATTGCCTTAATCGAGCCTATTAGACTATCTTCCTGTAATTATCTCAGGGGCCAATCTATCTATGTAATGGGCTCTGGAGGAATTAAACCTCCACGTTTTTACAACAGCAAATGTTGGGTATGTGTCAGAAGAAAACGTTTTGAAGAATTACTGCCTAACCATCTTGACAGCCGGGGGGACTTTGCTGTGATACTGCAGGAAATTCTTGGATTTGAGACCGTATTGCTCCAAAGGGTATTTCCTTTTTCATATTTTTTAAAATAAATTTAAAATACATGATGCCAGTGGCACAGGGGACTCTACACCATCTGGCGAGGATGGACAGGCTTCTGTCTGCCTGTTCATGGTGTGGGAAGACACCAGAATCTTAGCTTTGGAGAAACTGCCAAAACTCTGAGCACCTTTGGGTGTAACTAATGACCAGCTCTGCTCCATGCTGGATTGGGCTGGCTGATCATTCTGGCTCCCCTTACCTGAACCATTAACGCCTTGATAGTGTGGCCATGTCTTACAGTTTTCCAGCAAGAGCTATTTGAAGATATTCATACTATGCAATGATACTCTGATTTTCTTCATCCGCCACTACTACTCTTTTTTATGTGCAGGGTATAGAATGTATTTATAATGAGGAGGAAATCAGGAAAAGATGAAGATTAAATAATGATGAAAATATAATAAATTGGCTCAGCATCCATGCTCAGTGGTTAGGGCACTGGCCACATGCATTGAGGCTGGCGCGTTCAAACCTGGCCTAGGCCTCCTAAACAATGACAACTGAAACAATAAACTAGCCGGGCATTGTGGCAGGTGCCTATAGTCCCAGCAATTTGGGAGGCTGAGGCAAAAGAGTCGCTTAAGCCCAAGAGTTTGAGATTGCTGTGAGCTGAGATGCCCGGCACTTCACTGAGGGTGACATAGCGAGACTCTGTCTCCAAAAAAAAAAAAAAGAAGAAGAAGAAGAAAAGAAAATATAATAAATGACAGTAATTATTATGAGCTGAATTATAGCCTCCCCAAATTTATTTGTTGAAGTTTTAACCTTTAATACCTCACAATTACCCAGAACGTGACTTATTTGCAAATTAGATCATTGTTGAGGTAATTAGTTAACGTGAGGTCATATGGGTGGGTCATAACCCAAAATGCCTGGTGTCCTTATAAGAGGGAGATTGGAACAAAGAAACAACATGTAGGTGGGGAGAACAGGGGACCACCATGTGAACATGAAGGCAGAGATGGGGGCGATACATCTACAAGCCACGAATTGCCAAAGAGTGCCAGCAGACCAGCAGAAGCTAAGAGAGATGCCTGCAAAATTGTTCTGTCACAGCCCTTGGAAGGCACCAACCCTGCCTGAACCTTGATCTTGGACTTTCAGACTTCAAAACTGAGCCATGGTAAATTTCTGTTGTTGAACCCACCCAATTCATAGAACTTCATTATGGCAGCCCTAGCAAATAATACAGTAAAACCTGAATCAGTTTCCATGCCAAGCATTGTGCTTACATTATTTAATCCTCTTTACCAGCAGCCTTTCTATTTGAAGATTGACATGAATTATTAATTGGTAGGAAACGAATGGCCAGACTGGAGGGGCAAGAATTCTTCTTCTTCTCTTCACCACCAACTGTGCATTCAATAGGATTTTCCAGGCCTGCTGGACTGAAGGACTTGGGCAGTGGTGTGAGGTTTATAGATTTATGTAAAGTTTTGCTATAAGTTTACAAAACTATCCTATGAGGTGAAAGGAAGGCATTATGTTCAGGGCTCTCCACTGTGACACAGGTAAGACATCCTTTTTGAGAGGAAGAAAAGGTGAGGTGGCACCTGTACAATTAATAAGAAGGAATTGGTATTAATTTTGGCTCAGTGATTCAGATGGCACTTTTTACTTTTGGGCTAAATGCTATTCCCTTCCTTTTCCCCAAGTCTAATCCAATTCAAATTCCTCGAGCGCTAAGGTTCTAGGGTGCTTTAATTTTATTATTATTATTATTATTTGCCTTTTGCATTCTGTTTAAGACTTATTTTACTTGCCCTCCTGTTAAGCTGATTTTCCCCAACTTTCCTTCCATAGGCCCTTTGCAGTACAAGAAAGCAAACAGGCCCTAAAGTCTAAAGCTACAAGAAGAAACTGTTCCACCAAGTCACAGGCTAAAATGGGCCCCATACACAGTCACAAAATCATTGAGCAAATATTGCTGCCAATCAATTTGCCTCCACACTGAGTGATTTACAGCCAGGATTACCAAGATTAAAACTGGGACCGATGACGTGCCAAAGTGGGCCCAGCTGACCTTATTGATTCATTCCAACTGAGAGAGAATCACAGGTTAGCAGGCAGAAATCAATTCAACTGCATTAAGTTAAGCCAAGTGTACGTTTATTCATACCATGCCTGGAAATTACTTTATAAATAGCGGCAAAAAATATTTAACTACATACAGATATACATACTGGTTTACAAATACTCATATGGTTACAGAAATAGGTATCTGTTCCTTCTTCCTTTTTATAATATTTTAAAATGTGAAATACAATGGAATAAAATATAAGGCCGTTTCAACATTTCCTCCCACCCCCAATTTTGTTTTGTTTTTAAATAATGAAAGAGGCTGTTTGTGTTGAGATATCCTTAACTTGGCTACGTCCACCTTCCCAGGTTTCAGGATGGAGTGGCAAGACAGACACAGATATATCTCTGCAGCCAGAGAAGCGATGAAAGCCATTTGCTCTTGAGAAAATCATCATTTTTGGCTTTTTAGATTAAAGGAACCTGGCCCTTAGGCTTCGATGCCCCGTGGGGAACACAGAATTCATTCTCTCTCCTCCTCCAGTGACAACGCACAGGCTGGGACTGAAGAGAGCTTTCAGAATGAACAATGGGTGGAAACACTGCCCTTCCAGCAGTGAGAAATGTGAATTCCACTCCTACCCTCATTCGGGTCACCAGGGAACCCTCCCGTGTGCTCCACCAGGACTGGGACAGCAGCCAGGCAGTCATTTGTACTCAGGGGCTCAGCCTTAACCTACAAAACCATCGGAAGAGCCAAAGATGGACTCCTCCTTGTTTCTCCTCTTGAAGAAACAAAGGCCAGCACATTTTACTGCAAGAAATTGCTTGTGGATCTGATTGAGAATATCTTAGCGCTCCTTTTCCCTTTAGGCCGGCTGTCTTTCTACTTCTGAGCCTGCCCTGCCTGCTAAGACATTTATCGTCCATCTTCATGGTGATTCACAGCCACCCAGGCCTTTTATATGCATCGCTGGGCCTCTGGGAGGTGGCCCATGAACCAACCGCAGTATCTTTATCAAACACACATGGTCAGCACCTCAAGATCAGGGGGTTAAGAGACCAATGGTCAAATTGATATCAGTTTAGAATATGAACTGTCCAATTCCAATTCAGTGAAAAATAAATCATTGGGCAAAACTTCTCAGTCACTTAAACCTGGTGACGGTAGCAATAGATGGTTCCAGTGTCTTTGCAGGCCAGTGTGAGTTGCTCTGACTTGTTTGCCTCAACTCCAAAATGTGGCAAGAGAGGATAGGAGGGAACAAAGTTGGAAAGATGCTGTAAAGAAGACTGGATCCCAGTCAGCAGGCGAGAGTTCTTATCCTAGTTACCACTGGGTTTACTCTATGTCCCTGAACTAGTGATGCAACCTCCCCCAAACCACAGCTTCTCAACTATAAAGTGAGAGGTAAGATTTCAATCAATACTCCAAGGTTTTCAGGGTTTTTTGCTCATAAAAACTGAATAATAAAGACCTGATTCACAGGGTTATAATGGAAGATCTAACAAGAAAATAAATACAGTAGCATTTTATAAGCTGTTAAGTGATAAATACATATTAGTGATTGCCATACGAACAGGAGGAAATGCTTCCAGACTTTATTTTTATTATAAGCAGTGTAGCATAATTTCTAGGGTCTTTTAAATCGGTGTGTCACTGAATCTCTTTGAAGTTCAGTTTCTCCACTTAAACTGCTTGCCTTCTGCCCAAGGAGAAATGGGGTAAAGGAAGTGTGAATGTGCTTTAAAACCATAAATTGCCCTAGAAATGTAAGCAATTATGATTTAGAGAACTCATTTTGACTCCTGGCATTGTGATGCACGCACTGGTTGTTCTTGGCTCAATGACAGAGTTTAATTGGCCTGGCTATGGAAACCTTATAGAGCTATTATGTGCTACACCTGTGATGGCCATGCAGCGTGTTAATCAAGACAATTAGGTTGGGGACCCAGAGAACAGCTTTCCACCACTGTGCATAATCCTCCTCACTTTGAGAGGGAAATTAACAGCTGCTTTATGGTCTCTCGTATTATCTCACTTTCTTGGAAACAGATCCCAATCAGATCCACCTTGACTAAACAACATCTATCACAGCATCTGTGAAGAAATAGTAACTTTGACTTTGAAACTGCTTTTAACCTGGAAGTTTTAATATCAAAAAAGTCACATGTGGCAATCCCTGGCTAAAACAGCCACTAGGTGATACCCAGAATTGGGTCAAAAAAGTTGATCTCTTTTATATATTTAACAAAACAAAACAAAACAAACAAACAAACAAACAAAACAGGAGGATAAGCAGATCAGTTTGGCTCTCTCAAAGTATTTCTTCTCTAAGGAAGAAGCAAAAGAAAAAAGGGAACAAGGCGTTTGGGCCAAGATGGCTCTGTCTGCTCCTCTGCTTCTCCCCAAAATTATAAGATGTTTTCCCTTGTCCCACCCCCTTTCTCCTAAGAAGCATGAGAAATATATTTTGTTGCTTGGATTTCTTTTCACCAGTGAGCAAAGCAGCTTGAATTAATAATTAGTGACTTCAAACATGGACTGAAAAATTTCTGGCTATGTGCTAATAATAACATTCTAAGTTTATGTGCATTTACCTCATTAAATCCTGTGAGACAAGGAGCTAAGGGGATAGTTTAAGCCCCATTGTACAGATATGAAAACTGAGGCTCAGAAGGTCGAAATAACAAGTTCATATAGTAGAATTTGGAATCACACTCATGTCTCTTAGCTTTAAGTCATCTATAATATCAGGCTATCATCTGCCTGTAAGTGGAAGAAGCATTATTCAAGGGCTAGGGACTAGGCCCGATTTAGTCCTGTTTTATCCCAAGATGTCCCAAAGCTAACCCCACCTCTGGATTCTCTACTTGCTGTGATGGCAGCAGTCAATGCAGCTCCTATGCATGGAGCTCTTCACCACAGGCCAAACACAGGCTAGCTTTTAAGCACTAAAACTGCATGCGCACGTTCAATCTCCAAAGTAATGTGAGTGTGGGACTTTTATGATCCCCACTTTTCAGACGAAGAAATAAGAGGCCCCCAGAAGCTAACCAGATACCCAGGGTCATTTATCTACAAAGTGGCAGAGTAGGGATTTACCCAAGGTTATCCTTTCCAAGTCCACTGCTTTTTTAAAAAAGCTTTTAATTTTGAGATACATAATTGTAGATTCATATGCAGTCATAAGAAATAATACAGAGTTACTGTGTACCCTTCACCCAGTTCCCCCCAATGGTAAACCACAGGACCCGCTCACAACCAGGATACGGGCACTGATACAGTCAATATACAGATGATTTCTATCACGGTAAGGCCCCTTTGTAGCCACACCCGCTTTCCTCTCTCTAGCTCCCACCTTCTCCTTAACTCCTGGCAACTACTAGTCTGTTCTCCATTTCTATACAATTATTGAACTGACAAAAATCATAAAAATGAAGAAATGATTAGTGGTTGCCAGATGTTAAAGACAGGCACATTGTATAGTACATAAGCTTTTGCAATTGGCTTTTTCCGCTCAACATTTTATTTGCTTTATCAATAGTTCATTCCTTTTTATTGCTAAGTAGCATTCCATGGTATGGATGTACCATGGTTTATGTAGCTAGGTATCCATTCAGGACATCTGAGTTATTCCCCCAGTTTGGGGTTAATTATGAATAATGCTGCTATAAGCATTGTATGCAGGTTTTTAATGGAATGTAAGTTTTTATTTTTCTAAGATACATAAATACCCAGGAGTGCAATTCTTGGGTCATATGGTAGTTGCATGTCTAGTTTTTAAAGAAACTGTCAAATTGTTCTCCAGAATGGCTGTACCTTTTACATTTCCACCAAAAATATGAGTGACCTCTGCAATTTAGCTTTTTATTTTAGCCACTGTAATAGATACGTAGCGATAGCTCATTGTAGTTTAATTTGCATTTCCTTAATGGCCAATGATGTTAAACATCATTTGATGTGTCTGTCATCTGTCATCTTTGGTGAAATGTTTCCTGTCCCTTGCCCATTTTCTAATTGGATTATTATTTCTTTAATGCTGAGTTTTGAGTTCTTTATATTATATATGCTAGAAACTAGTCTTTGTTTGACACGTGGTTTGCAAATAGCTTCTCCTAAGTCTGTAGCTTGTCATTTCATCCTCTAAACAGGGCTTTTTGCTGAGCAAATGGTTTTAATTGTGATGAGATTCGATTTATGGATTACGCGTTTGGTGTCAAGTGAAAGAACTCTTTGCCGAGCTTAGATCCCAAAGCCTTACTATTTTTTTCTAACTATATTATAGCTTTACATTTTACATTTAAGTCTGTGATCCATTTAAGTTAATTTTTATTTAAATGTGAGTCTTAGGTTGAGGTTAATTTTGTGCCTATAGAAGTCTAATTGTTTTAGCACCATTTATTGAAAAAGCTACCTTTCTCCATTGAATTGCTTTTGCATCTTTGTAAAAAAATAAAAATCAGTTGAGCATATCTGTGTAGGTCTGTTACTGGACTCTGTTCTGTTCCACGGTTCTATTCCTCTGTCCCCCCATTAACACTACACAGTCTTGATTACTATAGCTGTGTGATAAATCTTGACGTCAAGTAGACTGATTCTACCCACTGTATTATTTAAAAAAACAATTTCAGTTATTCTTATTCCTTTTGACTTTCCATAAACATTTTAGAATACTCTGGTCTGTACCTATAAAAAAAACTTGGTGGAATTTTGATAGAAATCACATTAAATCTATATATCAATTTGGGGGGAACTTGGCATCTTTGCTATGTTGAGTCATCAAGGCCTATGCTTTAAATCATCAAATAGCAATACTTACCTTAGGACGAGGTCACAAAATTAATTGCTTAAAAGGGGTCTTGTGTATATGGTTTAAAAACATGTAGCCTTCTTTTGATAGCAGATTGGACATGGGATTATATTAATCTACTGTAAGAAATATTTTTCTACTATATTTCTCTACTAAAACTCAAGCAGATGTTAAATAATAAGGAACACTTGACCTCTGCACTGGATATATAATGAAGAATGGTGGGGCTTGTGGCTTGCTAGAGAAAAGCATGACCCCTGTGAATGGGGATGGGGAAGTTGCTGCTCAGTACTTTTTGTTGTTAAGACCATGGGCACAACATCGCTACGGCTTATAAATCTGACAGAAGCTAAAAATCCATTTTTTAAAGCAAAATCTAAAATGTTGGCAGCTACTTTTACATAAAACAAATCAGGTCAAACACACAGCTAAGTGGGCTGGGTCTAGATGATCAGCAGCCTTTCTGTGATCTCTGAATTAGAGAAGTCAACAGGGGAAGGTTTTCAGCCTCAGGGAACGGACACTTCACTGGAGCAACAGAGAGATAGTGTGAGCAGTGCCACGTTACAGTGGGAGCCGCAGAAGCCTGCAGACAGACCCTCAGCTCAGCCCTGGGAGGTCAGGGATGGCCCCCCGGGAAGTGGAGAGCACAGGGACTCCAGGTAGAGATACTTTGAACCTAGCTGCTGTCTTGCTGGGAAAGTGTAAGAGATATTTCCCAGAGAATTCAAACTGTGGCACATGATACTCCTGTAGTTAATTCAGTTGATGGTTCATTCCATGCTATTTAATCTACAGTATCTGAAGCAAACATGGATAGGATTAAAGAGCAGTTCAGAGTTTTACTACTGGGCATTGCAGGACATACTGGGGGGAAGTCATGGAGTTCAATGTTTCTCTAAATGTTAGTGTCACTTGTTAGTGGGAATAACAAAATAAATGCTTTGCAGAGGTGAACAGTTTTCTAAAGATCTTGCAATAAAATCTGCGCTCCTAACATTGCTTACGAGTTCCTGTGTGACTAATATTGCTTACAAAGTCCTGTCTGACTCCGGCCTGCCTTGCTAGCCTCCTCTTCTCTTTCCACTCCTGCCTTCTTTCTGTCTTTCCAACATTATCATGACTCAAGATCTCTGTATTTTGTTATTCATTCATCCATACATTTAAGAAATACTGGGTGAACAGGAATACCTACTTCAGGCAAAGGGAATACAACAGTGAACAAAGCTGACTCAGTCCTCACCCTCTCTGAATGTCCATTCTAATGGGAGAGACAGACACAGACATAAATAACATTATGCCTGGTGTGAGGAGTTCTATGAAGAAAAATTAAACAGGGTTAAGGCATAAGGAATAATGGCGATTGCCACTAAGGGACCCGGAAGGCTTTTGGTTAACATATGAGCGGGCCTTGAATGAAGCGATGGAGCAAACCACAGAAACACATGGGGAAGAGCGATTCCTTTCTGATTCCCTTCCAGAGAGAGGAAACCACAAGTGCAAAGCGCCTAAGGGAGGAACATATTCAGCCTATCTGTGGAGTAGCGAGAAGGGCAGTGTGCTAGAGCAGGGGAGTGGTTAACATCCCCCCCGCCCCCCCACACACACAGAGAAATCAGCACAACACCTGATGTAAAGCTCGAACTCAGTAAATACATGCTGGATGAACGGAGGATGGTTGCCTCAACACGCACCATTCTGGATCTGACCAGCCATTCTCACCAGACTGAGAAGCTGAGGATTGCAGCTGCTGTTAATTATTGATACTATAGGGAGGGAGATTCTTGGCAGCCAAGGACACTTGGCAGCTTGAACGTAAGAAAGTCAGTCTGATCCGTGGTTTTAAATTAAAGATAAATTCTAAGGTGGGAGGGCTCAGAGGATTCAGTGATTTTATGCATCAATAGTACTGGCTCTGCCCAAGTCTGGGAAAAGCTGCTACTAAAATGGCATGTTCCTTTGCATTGAAATCCACATGCTTGATTTGTGCAAGTGACTTCTCAGCTGCTGCCACGACAGAGGAAGTGGTTTTGAATTAACGCTAATCAACCTGAATCCCTAGGGGCACCTTGTACCTGAAAACCTCCAAGTCTTTTGTAAACAGCAGTTAAGCCTCCCTGTCTCCTGTGGGACAAGCTCCTAGATTTTTGTGTGAATCAAGCAGAGTTGTAAGAAAGAAGCTGAAATTAATAAGCTAAGTGGGTGTCAGGATAATTTTTCTGGTCATAAACCTAGGCTTGAAAAAAAGCCAATATAGTCTTCAAGTCCCCAAGATAATTTGCCCAAGAAGGTTCCGCAACAAGTCCCCCCAAGTGTCAGCTGAAGGATAATCAGACATTAGAACAGCGATCTTGGAGGGCAATTTAGCAGTAACTTATCATAAGCTGATTCTTCAAGTCAGCAATTCCACTTCACTGCATTTTTACTAGAGAAATCCTGATGCATGTGTGGAAGAGCCATTTGTGTGCCCCCATCGTGTGTTACCTATAGATGTGAAAATCTGAGTGCACTCTCAAGGTGTGCTCGCCTATCAAGAGGAGGCTGATTAAATTAGATAGTGGAATAGTATGCGGCTGTCACAAAGAATGAATTTGACCCATATATATGGTCAGGGAAAGCTAAAACACATTATTAGCAGAAGAAAAGCAAAAGCACAGAATCTTATGCACAGTATGCCACATGTGGTAGTTTTAAAATAAGTCCAGAAATTCTCTGCTATTCCTCTCTTTAGGAGATGGAGCTTAATTAGCCTCCTCTAGAGGGTGGGCCACACTTAGTGACTCAATTCTAATGAATAGAATATGGTACAAATGACAACATGCCAATTCCCAGAGGAGGTCATAAAATGGCACAGTGGCTTTTTCTTTGATCTCTCTCTTTTGCTTTTTTATTCATCACGTGTTCTGGAAGAAGCCAGCTACTGGGTTATAAGAACACTCAAGAAGCTCCGTGGAGAAGCCCACATGGCAGCCTCCTACCAATGGCCACTGAGGGACTGAGGACTCCGGCCGACAGCCGTGTCACCGCACCATCATGAATACATGTCCTCCAATCCTAGTCAAGCTTTCCTGTGGTTCGAGTCCTGGTTGAGACCCCCAACTACAACCTCATGAGAGACCATGGACGACAACCTCCCAGAGTGTAGTTGCTCTTAGATTCCTCTCTTAAGAAATGTTTATTTCAATACACTAGACTTATGGCAGCAACGGATGACCAATATGCTATTTATATAAACATAAGTTAAAAAAAACAAAACAAAACTTAACACAGAGACACACAGAAAAATGCACAGAGAAAGAGCTGGAAGGAAATGTGCCAAAGTGATGTTAGTGGTGACCTCCGAGGAGAGGAACTGGAGGGGTGCCTAGTTTTGGTGTAGAGTATTTTTATATGCATTATTGACATACTTTTAGAAAACACTTAAAAGGAGGAAATAATTTAAAATTCCACTACTTTGGAATTTCATAGTAAGTCAGATGAGGCTTACCTTTGATCATCTCCAAGTAAAAGGGTTGCTTAGCAAACGTGTTTAATAATAAACACGGTGGAGCTTTCCAACCTATTTAGGAAAGCCAATGCCTGTCAGTTACTCTTAAAAATCACCTTAGCCGAAGTCATAGATAATAAATGACTATTTTTACTCATGTTCCTTATCTATTGTGAAAGCAGGTCAAAGAGACCTTTATTTGGACAACACCAGTTGGCAACTTCTACTCCCAAAGAGTATCCAAGTTCTTTTGAAAATGACAACAATACCTTTCTACTGAAAGGCCAAGTTATATGTTAATGCACTCTGGTTTTATCAAGTGGTTTAGAATCAAAGAGGTTTTGTTGTCAGTTAAGATTATAGAAAAGGTGTTTAAAAGTAACTTTGTGTTGGATTTTACTTATTGATTTATTTTGGCTCATGCTTAATATGTTTTTCAACCTTGAGCCTAGGGATCTGCATCACTTAACAGCAGTTTCCAGGCAAGGACCAGGAGCCCTGTCTGTGGCTAGGCTGGCTGCAGGCACCACAGCTTATGCATTTTCAGTGAAATTGGGTCCAGAGCAAAATGCCTTCTGGGTGACTGACCAGAAATTCAATCACAGCACATTCATTGCAAAAATCCCTTTCATGTATCATTTAAAAGAAGCCTGCGAATGTAAATTTGCAAAACCTGACTCCAGATTTGGGAAATGCACGAGAAGAATGGGTTTCTGTTTAGTTTGCAGGATGATGGGAGGGAACAAACCAGAAGCATTTCCTTCCCTTAACTACTGAGTAGATTTAGTACTCCTGAAGATCCTGAACCAGTAGTTCTGTAACATAAGCCACCGTCCCATAGAGCTGGGGAATAAGAATAACATTTATAGGGCGTTTTACATTCTACAAAGTGGGTTAGCATTCATTGTCCCATTTAATGGGCAGAGAGGCTCTTAATTATGCTTTCTGACGAGGGGACAATGACTCTTTCAAGCTCAGCATCTGCAGAGATTACTCTGCTTTTTCCTTTATATGGACACAGCAAAGAAATAATGATGCTGCGTGGTAGCTTCCCCAGCCTGGGAAGGAGGACACTACCACAGGCATGAGCTTTATTAATTTTCCCCACACAGCACTGCATATCCCGTGTTTCTTTCAACTAATTCAAATGTGTGTCTGAGTCTTTGTTACCAGAGAACAAGAAGGTTAGCAAGGTAACTGCATGGATTCTCTGGGATGCCAGGGTTTGAATGCTGGCGCTGCAATTTTCTAGTCGTGTAGTCTTGAGCCAATTGTTTATCTGTTAAATATTTTAAAATATTTTACTTCTCAGTTCTCTCATCTGAAAATGCCCCAAAAGTTGCCATTAAGGTTGTCAGACATACGGAAAAAATGGGAAACTGTAGCCAAATGTACCTTTATTTACAAAATATTCATTATGAAATTTTACAAAGAGGTGACCAATACATAAAGCATGTTGCATAAATTTTTAAAATGAATATTGTTGTGGGTTGGGGATGCCAATTCCCCAAACCCAGTTGACCTGCTTCTATTACTCAGCTGAGCTAGAAAGTTCAACGGAGGCACGGAGGTACCTGAAAGCAAAAGTGAGTGGAAACTGGAAAAAAAAAAAACTGGAAGACACAGGCAGTATGGGTGGAAAGTAAAAGTAAATTACACAAATTTCAGGATAGGAAAACAAAGAGAACGTTTAGAGCACTTCCAGGGAAGGCTGAAAGCGGGGCCCTCTCTTGAAGAACAGGTGAGAGAGACAGGGCTCCAGCAGTGTAAACATTCTCTGTTTGGAACTGGCTGCAAGTCTTTCATTGGTCTCTCTGCGGCCCTTTCCTATTGGTCATTGATTGTCTCTTTCTTTTCTTGAGACGGAGTCTCAGGATTCTCACTCTCACCCTCGGTAGACAGTGCCATAGCATCACAGCTCACAGCAAGCTTAAACTCCTGGGCTCAAGAGATTCTTTGGCCTCAGCTTCCCCAGTAGCTGAGACTACAGATAGGCACATAACACCTAGCTATTTTTTGTTGCAGTTGTCATTGTTGTTTAGCTGGCCCGGGCTGGGTTTGAACCTACCAGCCTCAGTGCATGTGGACAGTACCGGAACCACTGAGCTATGGGACCGAGCCTGATTGCCTTTCTATTGGTCACTGGTTACCTAGATGACTTCCTGTGGGCCCTCCAGACTTCCTGGTTCAGCAGGCCATGTTTTCCTCCCAGCCCCCTTGGAGCCCCTTTCTTAGTGTCCCATCTGAAATATTTTATAAATAAGTGTACAGTTAGTTACAACTCCCCATTTTCCCTATGTATGACAACTTTAGGGGTGTCTTTTGGGACCAATCATCACAGGGTTTGCATGAGAAGGACTGAGTGAATTCACATAGAGGGCTTAATGAGCTCCTGAAGCACAGTCAACAATCAGCGACGGGGGGCCACTGCTGGTATGATGTGCAGTGAGCTGCATTTTAATCTGGATGGCCAAAAAGATACATTCAACAGAATTTTGAGCCACTCTTTGCCGGGCACAGTCTCAGGCTCTGAGGATAAGTCGAAGGTGGTTCCTTTCCTCCCAACACTTACATTTTGGTGGAGGAGGCAGACAGAACAGCCATGAAGCGGGTAGACAATGGGGAGGTGAGCTAGAGAATGGAGCCCCAAGTGGGAGGAGGGGAAGTTAAAGTCTTTGGGAAGTTAAAGTCAAGCCTTTCAAAGGATGTTAGAAAGAACAGTCCCAGTAGAGAGAACGACATGAGTGAGGGCTGGTGAAGGAGGACAGAGAGCTTGGCAAGTTAGAGGAACTGATGGACGAGGGAGTGGAGCCTCAGTCCAGCGGGAAAGAGGTAGACGGGCACACAGCACAGGGCAAGGTGCTGTGCGTAAAGGGAAGCCACAGAAACGTCTGAAACAGAGGAGTAACACGCTTTTAAAATGTAAATTTATGACATTTAGTACAAATGTAATATATATAATTGTATCATATATAAATATCTCACACACATGCACATATTTAAAAATAGTACTGGCTGCTATGTGGGAAGAGGCTTGTGGCATGGAGTAGGCACAGTAGGAACACAAAAGCAGAGGTGAGAGACTCAGACCAGCAGGGAACTACAACGTGACCTTGGAGCTTAGGGGACAAGAAGTGGAGCACCAAAGAAGGTAGCCTGGGTGGAGGTGACTTTGAAGAGGGCATAGCTTTCAGACATGCAGGGGTATCAGGAAAACAGAAATACTTCACTAACCAACTGTGTATCTTGCATAGAGGCCATAGGGTCTTCCCTAGAGTGTCCTGTATTTAAGGTGAGGCTCTCTGAAATCTGTATGTATGTGTGATGAGGGGGGAGGAAAGGGTGCTAGAACATTTCTCATATCTCAGGTGACACTAATACTTACACTACCCTGTGGAACCAAACTCCAAAGAAGTTCTTGAAATCACCATGACTTGATCAGCACCAAATGGAACTCTTCAACCTGACATCACCTTGGCTTTTGAAGGCCAAAGAAACCTACAGGGTTTAACTTCCCTTTTCCACTAAATGTCAAGACAAAGCAGAACCCTTCCATAACCCCCAAAGTCTCACTGAACTGAACTGACATAGGTAGATGTCCACATGAAAATAACCAAGGTAGGACACAAAAACTCCATGACAGCTGCTTAGATCTGTCCCAATATGGAGCTTGGTGCATTTCTTAGTTGGTTTTGCTCATGCCATGGTTGTTTCTGTAATATCTCTGCCTGGCAGGTCACTCCTACTTCTCAGTGTTAACATCAGTGATATCTCCTTTCTCTGGAATTACTCATACAAGCATTCTTGGATTAGTGATTTGCAAATGTCTGCTAACCATAGTCCAGATATGGTCCAAATGGCTGCCCATCACAGCAAAAAGTCATGTGAACCAGCATTTGAGAAACTAGGTTCAAGTCCCCGCTCTGCCATTAACCAGTTTTGCAATTTGGGGAAAGAATCTTATTCCTTAAATTTCAGTTTCCTCTTGGTTAAACATTACATCTACCTGGAAGATTTGACACAAGAATTAATTAATTTGTTTGTCAAGGTATTTTATCAAACTGATAAAATACAAATACAATACTGTCGTCATCAAATAACATCAGATGTTTACGTGACATTTTCAAATGTTTAAATGTTTTTACTTGCTGTATTTAATTAGCTAATTAACTAATTAATGAGCTCCCTATTAAGTTGGCTCTATAAAGGGCAAAAAAACCTTGTCTGATTTTTGTTCATCCTAATTCCTCAGCAGTCAAAAAAGTACTAGTACCCAGCTCTTTATGAACAAAACACACAGTGGGGAAATGAACGGATGCTGGTTTATGGAAGACAGAGAATATTACTCTCTTTTCACAGTTATGGTTCTGAGCAAAGGAAAGATGTAGTTGTACCACAAGCTAAAATTTCACAGCTAAATTCATGACAGAACCAGGCCTAATTCTGACTTTGCAGGCCCTGGGTTTGCCTACTCCCAATCCCTTCCATCTCTTACCTGGAATATTTTTTCAAATGATATTAAAGCCTAATATTTTCCTAATGCAGTTTTTGGGTTTTCTTCCTTAAGCCAACTGCTCTTTTCTCAACCATAATTACTGATTTTTTTTGAAAACTTTTTTTTCTGGGGTGGTGCCTCTGGCTCAAAGGAGTAGGGCACTGGCCCCATATACCGGAGGTGGCGGGTTCAAACCCAACCCTGGCTAAAAACTGCAATTAAAAAAAAAAAAAGAAAGAAAGAAATTTTTCTTCTTTTTTTGAGACAGAGTCTCACTTTGTGCCCTGGGTTGAATGCTGTGCTATCATCATATCTCATAGCAACCTCAAACTCTTGGACTCAAGGGATCCCCTTGCCTCAACCCCCTGAGTAGCTGTGACTATAGGCACCTGCCACAATGCCTGGCTAGTTTTCCTATTTTTTTTTTTTTTTTGAGATGGAGCCTCAAGCTATCCCCCTGGGTAGAGTGCCATGGCATCACAGCTCACAGCAACCTCCAACTCCTGGGCTCAAGCAAGTCTCCTGCCTCTGCCTCCCAAGTAGCTGGGACCACAGGC
>CAUYQV010077768.1:0-19040 GCA_963574575.1 Galagoides demidoff
AGAATGTGAACGTTTTAAAATAATAACTAAGAAAATGACATGAAGGCTATGTTAACCAGTTTGATGGAAGTGTTTTGGATTGTGTGTGAAAACCCCACACTGTACCCCAGAAGTGCATTAATGTACATAGTTACCATTCAATTAAAAAAAAAAAAGATTTGATTTTTCTATTGTACATGAAACTTAGTTTTGCAGGATACAGAATCCTAGGATGGCAGTTGTTTTGAGAACATTGAAGGTGGGAGCCCACTCTCTTCTGGCTTATAAAGTTTCAGCTTTGCAGTCTGCTGTCACCTTGATGAATTTGCCCTTATGGTCAATGGCTGCTTATGCCTGCCTGGCTGCTTACAGAATTTTCTCTTTCATTTTGACTTTGACCAGGTTAATTACAACGTGTCTAGGTGATGCTTTGTTTGAATTGAGTTTCCAGGAGTATGATAGCTGTCTAGAATCTGTATGTCTGGGTCCCAGGCACTGCTTGGGAAACATTGAACTGTAATAATGTCTTCAACTGGAACTTCCATGCTTTTGAAACTCTCCTCTTCTCCTTCAGGGATATCTATGATTCATACATTTGTTTGCTTAGCATCATCCCATGTTTCTCTGAGAGATGGCTCTGCTGTTACTCTCTTCTACCTCTTCAAATGACTAGGTTAGCTTGAGAATCTTGTTTTTAAGCTTTGAAATTCTTTCTTCTCTATGATTTAATCTGTTAAAACTCTCTACTATTCTGTGAAACTCCCTGAGTGACCCTTTCAATTCTTTAAGCTCCATTATATCCTTTCTCATTTTGTCTAGATCCTTGGAGACTTTGTCTTGTTTTTCATTAATTTCCAGTGTCAATTTTTGGACTTCCCTTTGCTGGTTTTCTACTTTTCCTTTAATTCCCTCAATTTTGCTATCCATTATCTGAATTTTATTTCTGTCATTTCTAAATTTCTTTATAGTTGGGATCTTCTGTGGTAGCTGCATTGTGCTTCCTTGGTGGTGTTAATCTGTTCTGATCCTTTATTTTGCCAGTGTTTTTTGGTTGATTCCTCTTCATATGTAGTTTCTTCTTTATTTTCTTCTCTTTGATTATCTTTGCCTCTAGGCTTTGAGGTTGGAATGGCCCTTTGGCATAGGGAAGAAAGGGAGGGAATAAAAGAGAAAAAAGGGAAAATAATAACGTAAAAAATTAAGGAAAAATGAAAAAAATGTATCTGAGGTTAATATAATCTTCTTTGGTGCTTTTGAAGAGATAATGAAGGGAAAAAAATCCAAATTGATTGTAATTACTACATACTTAGGTGTCTAGGAGAATTAATAAAAATGTTTTATCAAGGACACTAGGTGGCACTCCAGCATTATGAAAAAAACACAGCAACTTCTGCCTGTGGTGTCTGGTTGGATTTTGGATTACTTCATGTTTTTAGGCTGGTTGCCAAGGAGATCAGGTCTGGTTTTCCTGTTTTATTCTGGGTATAGAAGTTGCACAAATGTTGAAGCCCCAGGGGTTGGTGTCACAGGCATGGAGGGTATGCTGGATGCTCCAGGGTATTGTAATCCAGTTCTGTGACCAGTCACATGCTATGTGACTTTTTTGAGGTGGGGCTGTGCCTCAGTTGTCCCATGGTACCTGGAGATTAAAGGAGGTCCCCAAGAAAGGCAGGACCTCCCATATCTAGTTTGCAGGGCTGTGGGAGCAGCCCACAGGTGGCTGCCTGAGACTGGGAGGCAGAGCCAAAGCTGGCCACATGGCTTGTCCTTGGAAAGCTACAACTAGGTGGGCCCATGCAGGTGTCTGCTGACTTGGGGCCTCAGAGATCTCCATGCCCTACCTGAGTCTTGCTGAATTGCACTGGCAGGGTGCTGTCTCCTCAGTGCTTGCCAGGCAGTCCGGTTCTCTGCTGACTAGATTCCATACCCAGATCGCCTGGGCACTCTGCCTAGGGGAGCGCCCCAGTTGCAAGTTGCCTGCTCTGTCCTGTGGATCCCCAGTTCCTGCTTGTTTCACTCCCCACCCTGTACCTGGAAGGTCAGGCCCACTCAGAATTCAGGTCGTTTCTTGGTCTCCCACACAAGGGGCTGTGGGGATATCTCTTCTAAAGCACCAAAGAGGATTATATTAACCTCAGATTAACTTTTTTTTCATTTTTTCTTAATTTTTATTATTATTATTTTCCCTTTTTTCTATTTTATTCCCTCCCTTTCTACCCTATACCAAAAGGCCATTTCAACCTCAAAACCTAGAGGCAAAGAAGATCAAAGGGAAGGAAACAAAGCAGGGGATGGAGGAGGTTCTTTGGTGGTCCTAACCCCTTCAGTATTCTACCTGCAGGAGCCGCTGTCCCTGGGTCTCCGCACTCCACTGCATTGACTTCCCATGCTGGCCTCCCTCCTTCTTACCTTTTCCACTCCTGATGTCCCATGCTGATACTCCATGCCTTTTCAACACTGCTTCTGGATGGGTTGATCCAGATTGAGGTAGCTGGTCTCTCCTCTCTCCAACCTTCCCAAGAGAAGCTGGCCAGATGTCTCTCAACTGCCATCTGGAAGCACTCACCTAAGATATAGAAACAAGTAATTGCAATTTAGGCTATGGAGGGGTGAGGTGACTATTCTTAGTAATACAAAAGAATATTGACTATATCTATGGCATTAAAATTTTATGGGTGAGCACGGTTAGGGTAAAATAACAAAAAAGGAACCTTAAAGAGGTGATAACAAAGCAAGAAACAATTTTAGAATATAGATATTTCTAGTATATAGATATGGCTATAAAATCAGGACTCACCTATATAGGATATCCCTTATTTCCTATTATATATTTTATATTTTTATATTCTGGATGCTAACCTAGTTTAAATGGCAAAATATCTGACTCTGTTGAATGAAAGCCCTGAAATTACATTGAATATATTGATTTAATTTCCCAAATCTGCTTTTTTATTATGTGATGATTCAGTTTTCAACATTTAAAAAAAATGTTTCTGGTTGGCGCCTGTGGCTCAAGGAATGGGGCGCCGGCCCCAGCCAAAAACTGCAAAAAAAAAAAAAAAAAAAAAATTGTTTCTTATAAGAGAGATACTCATTTTGCTTGTCATTTTAGGCTTGGTGTAGTGGCTCTTACCTGTACTCCCAGCACTGAGAGAGGCTGAGATTAGAAGATTGTTGAGCCCCAATTTTTTGCAAGACCAGTTTGGGCAATGCAATAAGACCCTGTCTCTGCTAAACAGTTTAAAGAATTAGTCAGTCATGGTGGCATATACCTATAGTTCCAGCTACTTGGAAGAGTGCCGTGAGTGGATCAGTTGAGCCCAGAAGTTGGAGGCCTCCATAAGCTATGATTGCACAACTGCTCAACAGCCTGGGCAGCAGAGTAAGACCATGTCACTACAGGTTTTTCATTTTTCTTTATTTAGTCGACTTTATTTTCTTAGATCAGTTTTAGGCTTATAGAACAACTGAATGGAAAGTACAGAGTGTTCCCATTTACTCCCCAATTCTTTCCCCTTCAGTTTTCTCTATTGACATCCTTTGGCTGTGTGGTATATTTGTTGCAATTGATGAACTAGTATCTATACATATTATTAAACTAATATCCTTGGTTTACATTAGGATTTACTCTTTTGTTGTACAATTTTATGGATTTTGGTTAAGTATATAGTGTTATGTATCCAGCATCATAGCTCATACAGAATAGTTTCACTGCCTCTGTGGCTTTTGAAGTGAAAATAACATGTCTTTTTTTACCAATCTGAGAAACAACTATTAATATTTTTTGGTATGTCCTTTTAGAATTGACCTGAAGGTTGGCTTTTAAATGAATTTTAGGTCTCTTTTCATATAAGCACCTATAGATACCTCATATTTTTCCTGTGGTAGCATAGTAAACAATCTTGAAACTTCTTGTGGGGAGGGATTATTGGGTAAATGTTAGGACCAAGTCTACAATGTGTTTGTTGTTGAGTAGTGCTGATGTACACAATAACACCACTGTGGTATGGATATTAAATATTCATAATTTGAACTTTTAGGGTTATTGAACACATGATAACATGCTCTTAACTAGGAGATGAAGTTTCATAAGTATTTTTGTCCAAATAAAAAAGTGCTTACTTAGAATTGTAATTTCTTATCCTTGATATTTTAGACTTTCAAGCAGGTTTCATTGATTATGAGATAAAGATTAAATGCTTCTCAAAATAGGTATACCATGTTTTCCCTTTGAAATACAGAACCTGAAAAAAGACACTATCTATTATGAAATTGTGAAGATGTTTCATGAAAGAACCAGGGCATTTTTTTAAGCTCTCCCATAAAATTATAAGAGTTATTTGGCATGGAAAAATGTTTCTGGAGATTCATACATGATAAATTCATAATATGTATTAATTTTAGGAATAAAAATTAATTAGCATTTTCTGTGGCTTAAATGTGTTCCTCAAAAGTTCACAGGTTGAAAACTTAATTGCCAATGTAACAGTATTAAGAGATGGGACCTTTAGTTAGGTTATTGGGCCATAAGGGCAGAGTACATTCTTTAGCAAATGAGTTCATGAGAGAGAATGGGTTATTATAAAATGAGCTCAGATTACTTTTGTGGTCTCTTTATTTCAAGTGTGTTCTTGCCTTCCTGCCATATTTTGACAGAGTAAAAAGGTGCTCACCAGATATGGGCCTCTCAGTCTTGGACTTCCTACCCTATAGAACCTTAAGAAATAAATTTTTCTTTATAAATTATCCAGTCTGTGTGTTCTGTTCTAGCAACTAGAATGGACTAAAATTCCTGGGTAGCCTTTTAAACCAAATTGTGAAAGAAATAGAACAAGTTTGCTATTTTCTGTTGTTTTATTGAATGCTTTAATACAGAACCATGTAATAAATCTATTTTCCTTGACTTTTTGTATTTTCTTGCCTTTCATATATATCATTTAATAATTCTGATAATAGTAACTTTTGATGAATTTCAAGATTAATTTATACCCGTGTTAATAGCAGCATTTTTCATAATAACCAAAAGGTAGAAGCAAATTAGGTGCTAATTGAAGGATGACTGGATAAACTAAATGTGTTAGATATATACAATGGAATATCATTTGGCCTTAAAAAGTAAGGAAATTCTTACATATGCAATAACATGGATGAAACTTGAGGACATTATGCTAAGTGAAATAAGCCAGTCACAATAAAATGAATACTTTATGATTCTACTTATGTGAGGTACTTAGAGGAGTCAAAATCTTACATGAACCAGCACAAAGAGCAAATGAATTGGAGTGGGAATGGTGGGAAATTGAGGAAATAAATTACACAAGAGACATACATTACACAAAAGACCAAGAGATGGGATCGGAAGGTCTGATGCAGCTGGTGACTGCAGCCAGAACCCATCCCAGTGAACAGCTTTATACAGTACCTGGACAAGGTTGCTTATATTAACAATGTTGCAAATCAGCAAGGAAAGCAAGTGGGAGTGTTTTGTTTTACAAGGCTGAGGGGAAGTAACTGGATAAGTAAAAGGAGTTTATCATAAACAGTATTCTTAAGGACTTGAATCTTAGTACAAGAGGTGAAGATTAACTTTAGGGAAAGAAGGCTGTGTGCTTTTAGGCAAAAGAAAGGAAAGTATATAGAGGCTACATGACTTATGGCAGAGGGAGAAAGGACCTACTGTTGTTTTAGGAAGGGAGGAGAAGCAGTTGGGGGTTGTGCCTTGAATGCACATTCCTGGTGTGGGGGTCTTGCAGCTTCACAATCTGCACTCTGCAAAAACCATATAAACAGAAAATAGAATGCTGTTTGCTAGGGACTGGGGGAAAGAAGAAATAGAGAGTTATTTAATGGGTGTGGAGTTTCAGTTTTGCAAAATGAAAAAGGTCTGAAGATTGCGCAGTGTGACTATTCTTAACACTACTGAAGGGTACACATAAAAAAGTTTAAGATGGTAAACTTTATGTTGTGTATCCTTTACTACAATTAAAAATAAAGAATAACTGATTCAAAGATAAACAGATACAACTAATTTTGTCTAGTGGAGTAGTCTAACAAGACATGGAAAAGTCTGGAAATTTGAGATTTTTCCTAAGATCTTATCTCATTTCCTAAACATTTAAATTTAGGAGTATGCTGCTGCTAAGCGTGTGCAAGGTTGACAGTCATTTTGGTAACTGTTTTCTGTTCTTAAAAAGATTATAGATTTAAAAACTATTTATATGTTACAGCTTTCTTTTAAATACCACTTGACCACTTATTTGTATTGATTGAAGTTTTGTGGGTAAGGTATACAATTAAATAATTAATCTAGAGATTATATCACAGTGCTAAAATGGAGGTTGAAAATAAATCAAACCATGGAATTTTGAGGATGTGAAAGCAGTTTGCCTGGGAGGAAAGAATCAAAGTGCTTGCTTAAATTTATTCCTGTTCATTTTTCTCAGATTGGGGAAATTGTTGAAATTCTTTGATAACTGAAAATAGTTTCATTTAAGATCAGCCACCAAAGCTAGGTTATCATTTCCAACATTCTTCAACTAGCAACTTGTCTTCTAAGGCAAGAGTCAATAGAAAATGTCATTAGATACGCTTGTACCTTTGCATCACTAGCCGTGAGGTTTTGTTTGTAGTGTGTTTAGAAGGGTTCTTAAAAAACAAAACCAAAAATGATTATGACAAAATCCTATTTCTGTGCATATTTATGCCATTTAGTTAAATACTATATATGAGCAACTTATTTTCATCAGGTTATTAACAAATGCAGAGATGTACAGAGTACCTGATTAATCTTGAACAAAGATTTTATGTTATTTTCCATTGGACTTCATTACATAGCACAATGCCAAGCATATGAAATGCTGTTAATAAATGAATGAATGAGTGAATGGATGAATAAACTGAATGAATACATGTCAATTTGTGAAGTGGTATAAATGCCTTTTTAATCTACAAATCTTTCTTTCATGAATATAATGTTTGCTTTTACTATATGTTGACTTCTTTCTTTTAAAAGTTTACTACACATTACTTTATGTAGTTTTCTTTTTTAATAGGATCTTATAACAAATCAATAAAAGTGTATATATTAATCATTTATATATTATTTGCTATGTGCCTAGTGCTGTTCTCAAACTACTTAATCTTCGTAAAAACCTATGAGGTAGTTACTATTAATATTCTATTTGTATATATAAGAGGAAACTGAGGCACAGAAAAGTTAGGTATCAAAGCTGTCTAGCTAGTAAGTATAACGGGTGGGATTTGAACCTGCTTGGGTTCCAAAGATTATGTGCTTAGCCACTCCCTGCACTAGGCAAACCCCTATTTTAAATGAACTTTAGCTCTAAAAGTTATTTCCATCTCTGGGGAAAAGTTATTCTATCCTAGTGGGGCTTATGTTAGTATTTACAGTAAATTTTATTAAAATAGAATTTTTCTAACAATAATATTCATTGTACTTCTGTCATCAAGCTATTTAGTGAGTATGCTGTTATTTAAGTTATATTTATTATAGGCATATTTGATACCTATATACTAATAATTATTATATATTGACAAAATATTGGTGTTGGTTAAACTTGGCATTCTTTCAAAATGTAATGGTATATGTGTGCATGACCTTTGGGGTGCTTCAACTTTCTGTTGGTAAAGTATTTCTGTCTGAAATGCTTTGAGGTGCTGTGTATTAGAGGAGAAATGGGAGGTGAGATCTAGAGGAATTGTAATTGTAGACTTCCCACAATTATTTTTGGCATTTGTACTAGGTACCTACTGAATTTTGAACCTAGTCTGCTAATTATTTTGGTACTCGAGGAATTTGAGTGTTTCTGTTCCTTGACCAATTCAGTGGCCCAGGAAAGAGGTTTGAAGATTCAGACTCTTAAGTTTGTGTTTGATAATTTACAAATCAAGGTACTCATTACTGCCATATGCAGCTATTCTTCAAAGCCTTTGGGATATTTCTTGGTCTTTTTTTTTTTTTAAATCCCCAGATAGCCTAATGAAAAAAGTGAAATGTCTAAATTCTTTGAGGCATCTATTAAACAAGACCCTTCATCTCTATCTGTTCTATTCTATAGTTGTAGCAGAAGGGTTAAATATGGACAGACTACCGTTTGTTTTTTCAGGTATTCCTATTTTAGAGGAAGATAATAACTATATATATTTTTTATGCCTTCCCTCTTTCCCAGATAGCTAGTACATTTATAAATATTGTATCTAGCAGAAATTGCTGTATGTTAAAAGATCAAAAACAGCAATCAGTGGTGACAGTGTTCTGAATGTATTAATATTTTCTAAAGTATGTTCCATGAGTCTCTAATCTTGGGAGATGCCTTACTATGATAATGGTTTTATAATCTTAAACTGAGAAACAGTTGTATAGATATTGCCCCTCTGAACATACACACATGGATATGTCAACACACATACTTTGGAGAGTCACAGTATACATTAATTTCTTAATGGTGCTAAGAATTTCTGTAGTATTAAAAACTGGTTTAGTTTAGTTTTGTTTAACTCAACAGTTCTCAGATTTACTTGGTCTGAGAACCTTTTTTTACCTTAATCTTTTGGTTGGTCTGATAAACTTTGTGCTTTGGGAGATAATGCTGTATATATGATGGTGCAACAGTACATCTATTATTTTTGATGAGGTTTCAGAATAATGTCCCATCAAAAAGATACCATTATCACTTCATTCATAGTTAATAAATGGATTTTAGGGAAAAGGTATTTAGTGACTATGAGAATTTGAGGTGTAATGAATCTTACTTGAATTTATGTAACACAGAACCTTGCATTTGTACATATGTTACTTATAAAGAACTGTAATCTCTCAATATATGAGTATAATGATAAAATGGTAAACTTCATTTAATTTTAACTAATCAGGAAAGCAGTGTGAATCTAAGATAATGTTAAAGAAAAAAAAAAAAGAATAACTTTTGGGGCGGTGCCGGTGGCTCAGTGAGTAGGACGCCAGCCCCATATACCGAGGGTGGCAGGTTTGAACCCTGCCCCCTGCCAAACTGCAACAAAAATATAGCTGGGCATTGTGGCGGGTACCTGTAGTCCCACCTGGTTAGGAGGCTGAGGCAAGAGAATTGCCTAAGCCCAGGAGTTGGAGGTTGCTGTGTTGCCATGGCACTCTACCAAGGGTGACAAAGTCTATGTCTCTAAAAAAAAAAAAAGAATGACTTTTAAAGAAATGTAAGTTTGTCATTGTAAATACTGTGTTTAAAATTATACTAACAAAATAGTTCCAGTGGGAGATTCTGGATGGAAATTCTTTAAAGAACCAGTAACAGTGAATTGTAATTAGTTCAGTTGCAAATATATAGCTACTTCTGAGATACTTGAGATTAATTTAAAACATTTTCTTCAAAAGTGCTAGCCTTTATTACATGAATCTTTTTTTACACTATTTGCTTTCTAAACCATTTCTTTCTAGATTAGACTATTATAAATTTCTTATATGGTGTATCTTGTAGGACCTTATTTAGTGAACTGTATCCTAATTGAGAGTAGAATGAATCATAGAAATAAGGCAGGGGGAGTTCTTTAATGATGATGAAGAGGGGAAAACTATTTTTTGATTAGGAATAAAGATAGCAAACAAGAACCAAACACTTGACTATTATAGCTAAAAGGAGTGATTAATACTTGAACCAAAAAGAAAGACGTCTACTTTTTGAATTCAGTAAAAGTTTAGACTGAAGAATAAGAAGCGTTAAATCACAGTAGTAATCAAAAAACAAGGAAGAAAAATGAAAAATGCTGGGAAAAGAATGAAGAGATTGATAATGGTGATTGTAACAACCAAGAGGATCAGATGGGGGAGGCCGGAAGCAGATGCCCACTCTCCAGAAGAATCAGCATTAAAAGAAGAAAAGCAAAAGCGAAGGTTGATAAAGGTGTCACTGTCCTGGGCACCACTGAAGATACTGTGTGTTCACACCCCTGTGGAGACGTGGTGTGGGGCTGGGAAAGGCCCTTGTGGATTGCAGTAGCCCTTAAAAATGCTACCTTTACATGCTAGGTGTTCATCTCTAGAATCCATCTGGAAGAGATCGTTCTCCCATCTTTGTTTCTGGATTTTCAAAATAGCATTTACACATTTCCTAAAATACTATCATACCAGTTGTTCTTACGAGGCTTTAATAGACCTGATGTGTTAAGATTTCTCCCATTTCTTGTTTGTATCCTTTGGTACTTTTAATTTGTGGTATTAGAAAGCACAGTGTAAAGCATAATAGTATCACCTTATTTTATAGGTATAGGGAAATCAAGTTGTGGGTTAAGTGGGTTGTGCAAGAAATAAAAGGAAGGAGGCTTTCAAGTATAGCTTAGAAAGCAGGAGTTTGGTGTTTTTATAGGGAAAAATACGATGACTAATTGAGCAGGCTTTCTGAATTAAACTTTTTTATGCTTGAATGTACAGTTAAGTATTAAATCTTTCAAGTATTATCTATATCAATACTGACTAATCTGCCTTCAGTTATATAATGGATAGCTGATCCCGCCTTTCCTTTTAAGAAAATCCTTGATATATTAGACTGTTAAAACAAATTCTAACATTTGGTGTTCATTAGTGTTGTAACCGAAACAAAAACATTTTAATGGTTGATCCCAGAGTATTTTGAAGTTAGTGTAACTTTGCTGGGAAGGTATTTAAGCTTTAGTATCAATTGCAAATAGGCTATGAGCCAATTTTCAAACCTGTTTCTAAGTAAGTTTTTTTGAATGCAAAAAATACATTTTGTGGCATTTTGCCTTGTGGTAAGGAAACAGAATGAAACAATTACAGTGGGATTTGTATTGATAATTGTATTTCTAAGTGAGTAGTTTAAGATATTATAAAGTGAGATTTAGAGTTACTCCCCAGTGTATTTACAATTGCTTAAATTTGATTATAGGCCAAGAAAGAGTTATTGTGAATATAATATTAAAAGGATGTTATTTGCTGGGCAACAATTAAAACTTCAAGGTCAGCATTTAGGATTTAGCCAGTTGACTAAAAATGGGATGTTTCTACTTTTTTACTATAAATTTCAAGAAAATTGCCAAGTGTCATTTTTCTATTAAGTTAAAAATAACTTTTTGTAATCTAACATTTAAAAAGGAAAACTCTCTACTTCAGATACCAAATTGCTAGTTTTTTGCAGGGCTAAAGAGTTTAACAAAAATGATTTTTCTGTTAAAGAAGGTTCAAAATAACTTATTTTGCTTCTGGTAAATGCAAAGAAAGGTACAATGAAGGATTACTAATTTAATACAGGCATTCAAAATTGATTTTTCAGTTTGTTATCTTAAAGCAAAAAAGAAGTGGAAGACAATAGTTAGATTGATATTAAATATAATCTAATGCTTTATATGTTTGTGTTGACATTTAACCATAGACACTATTGCTTATAGGAAAACTCTTTATAAAATAAATTCACTGTAAGTATATTTTTATTCTAAATTGTTTCAACTTATACAAATTTTCAGTGTAAGATGAAATACAAAAATCACCCAAATATTAGATCTATTTTCAGCAAGTGTTTTTAAAACATCATGTAGATTTGCAATACAATTTATATTAGCACAATAAACATTTCTTAACACCGTACTTTATGAGTTTCTGGATATTTGAACAGTATGTTTAGGTTATTTTGAATTATTTTTATTATGATTATGAACCAATTTGTTTATGTTTGTATGTTTCTTTATTTGGGCTCTGTCCTGCCCTCAACAAGATTGTTTAATGTTCTATTGTAAGATAATTTTTTTTTTTTTTTGTAGTTTTTTGGCCGGGACTGGGTTTGAACCTGCCATCTCCGGTATATGGGGCCGGCGCCCTACTCCTTTGAGCCACAGGCACCATCCTATTGTAAGATAATTTTAAAGCTTTAGTCTTTACTTTTATTCCCCCTCTATGATGTACAACTTTTTAGGTAGAAATTTTTTTTGGAGTATAATACTTGAAAATGTATTAATCACTTGATGTGCTTCAATATTCAGAATAATTCACAATGAATCTGAATTTTCAGTGACTAGTCAATGTCCTTTATGAAATATCTGCTATTTCTCCTCCTCCTCCTCTCCTCTCCTCCCCTCCCCTCCCTCTTGAGTTCAAGTGATCCTCTTGTCTTAGCCTCCTAAGTAGCTGGGTCTACAGGTGGTTTCCACAACACCTGGCTGTTTTTTAGAGGTGGGGTCTCACTCTCACTTAGGCTAGTCTCCAACCTGTGAGCTCAGGAAATCCGCCTGCCTTGGCCTCCCACGTGCTGGGATTACTGGTATACATTTAGGCTGTGTCTAGCAGGAAGGGGTGCAGAAACCCCAGCTTTGATTGTGCTTGCAAGTGGGAGAGTGGTTGCCAGTGTGGACTGAGTCTGGCGGGTGGGGGCATGGACCCTGGCTCCAACTGGGCTGCAAGCAGAGGCTTGCCAGATGTGGACTGAGACCAGCGGGCGGGGATGTGGTCCATGGCTCCAACAGAGCTGGTGAGCAGAGGCATGGGTGCCTGGTGCAAACTGAGCCCAGCCAGTGGGGTCCCAGAGTCCTGGCTTTGATTGTGCCCAGAAGATAGGGTGTTGACTCCCAGTTGGGACTCTGATGGGCAATTGGGGGCTCACCAGAGGGGTCTGGGCACTATACCCTCATGGTTGCAGGACAGAAGTGACTAAGGATTTCTATCTGCTTTTGGAGACCTTGGATCCCTCTCTGTTGAGCAGGGTTTATACTGCCTGAGATAATTTGATTGGAACTTGCATCTGGGGCTGTTTACCCAGGGATACTCTGAGGTTGACTGTCAAAGTTCTGTAGCAGAAAAGAACTGAATGGTGGGGGGCAGGGCACCACAACTGTGTGTATCTCTTCACAGCTGAGATTTAAACCTAATACCATGGCTTTTTAGGATAGGGTAGAGATTGGCTGATTTCAAAACAGAGACAGCTTGTGCTATCTCACCAAGTAGGTCCCCATAGTCTCCAGCCAAAACTCTGAAATGGCCCTTTGTAAGGGGATAAGCCAGGATTACAAAGCCTAGCACTTTAGTAAGGTGTTGATTAACACTACTATTATGGAACCCCAATTCAATCTCACCCTACCAGTTCTTTTTTTTTTTTTTTGGCCGGAGCTGGGTTTAAACCCCTTTGAGCCACAGGCGCTGCCCACACCCTACCAGTTCTAATAACCAAATAGTAGAAAATAAACATGGGGTGGAACCAGCGGAAGAATTCTGGTAACATGAATAACCAGAGTAGATCAACCCCCACCCCCCAAGGAATGACCAAGGAGATACAACTAAAGATGCTATGCATAGACAAATGGCAGCAATGTCAGAAATAGAATTCAGAATATAGATGGCAAATAAGATGAATAGAATGGAAGAAAAGTTAGAAATTGAAATCCAAAGAGTAGTTCTAAAGTTGTCTCAAGAAATTAATGAATTCAAAGCCCAAGTCACCAAAGATATGGACATAATGAGAAAAGAGATAACAGAGCTCAAGGAAATGAAAAAGTTATTCAAGGAGCTAAAAAATACAGTAGAATCCCTCAGTAACAGAGTTGACCTAGCAGAAGAAAGGATCTCTAAAAGCTTTTGAACATTCTCACATGCTTAAAGGGGTAGACAAATGGAGAGCAAAAACTGATCCTTCCCTGAGAGAGTTGTGGGATCACTCCAAAAGATCAAACATTCGTCTTAGGAATTCTTGAAGGAGAAGAGGATGGTCGTAAAGCTACAGATGCTCTATGCTAAGAGATTATGGAGGAGAATTTCTCAAGCATTGCAAGAGATATAGAAATTCAGATACTAGACAATTTCAGAACTCCAGCAAAACTCAAATCAAATAAGGCATCTCCTAGACACATCGTGATTAACTTTGCCAAAGTTAAGATGAAGGAGAAAATTCTGAAGTAGCCAGATGTAAGAAAAGCATCACTGGCTCGGCATCCATAGCTCAGTGAGTAGGGTGCCAGCCACATACACCGAAGGTGGTGGGTTCAGGCCCAGCTTGGGCCTGCTGAACAAGAGTGACACCTGAAACCAAAAAAGAGCCAGGCTTTGTGGTGGCTCTTGGGTAGCCACCTGGCTAGTCCTGGCTACTTGGCAAGAGAATTGGTTAAGCTCAAGAGTTTGAAAGTTTGAGGTTGTTGTGAGCAGTGACATGATGGCAGCCTCCCGAGGGCAACATAGTAACATAGTGAGACTCTGTCTCAAAAAAAAAAAAAAAAAAAGCATCATCTACAAAGAGAGAAATATCAGAATGACTCCAGATCTCTCAGCTGAAACCTTTCAAGTCAGAAGAGGATGGTCATCAATCAAAGGTCTCCATCAAAGCCCAAGTCACCAAAGATATGGACATAATGAGAAAAGAGATAACAGAGCTCAAAGAAATGAAAAAGTTATTCAAGGAGCTAAAAAATACAGTAAAACAAAACAACTTGCAGCCCAGAATCCTGTATCCAGCTAAACTGAATTTCATTTGTTATGAAGAAATCAAATACTTTACTGACATACGCATGTTGAAGAAATTTGCTGTAACTAAACCAGCTCTCCAGGGTATTTTTAGACCCATCCTCCACAATGACCAGCACAAAGTAAACTCACCCAGAAATTTTTGAACAAAATCCAACTTCAACAGTGGTGAAAGGATTAAAAATATCCACTGGACATTTGAAAAACATGGCACCCAAAACACTACCATGCTTATCAATTCTTTCTATGTGAATGGTTTAAATTGTTCTCTAAAAAGGCACAGGTTGGCTGACTGGATATATAAACTCAGACTAGATATGTAATGTATACAAGAGTCTTGTCTTACCTTAAAGGATAAAAATAGACTCAAGGTGATGGTATGGGTGTCTATAATACAGGCAAATGGAAATCAGAAAAAAGCAGGGGTTGCAATTTTATTTGCAGATACAATTGGCTTTAAACCAATAAAGATAAGGATGGTCACTACATTTGTCAAGGGAAACACCCAACATGAAGAGATGTTGATAATTTACATTTATGCACCCTACCAGAATGCTCCTCAATTTATAAAGCAAACCCTAATGGTGATGAAGAACTTCATATCTTCCTGCACTATAATAGTTGGGAGATTTTAACACCCCTTTGGCAGTTTTTAATAGGTCCTCCAAGAAGAAGCTGAACAAAGAAATATTAGACTTAAATCTGATCCTAGCACAGACTTAACAGACCTCTACAGAACATTTCATCCTAATAAAACTGAATATACATTCTTCTCATTAGCCCATGGATCATCCTCCAAAATTAACCATATCTTAGGACATAAGTCTAACCTTAGCAAATTAAAAAAAATAGAAATTAAAAAAAAAAGAATAGAAATTATTCCTTGTATCTTCTTGGACCACCATGGAATGAAAGTTGAACTCAACAGCAACAGGCATCTTCATACTCAGAGTCATGGAAACTAATCTTAGGCTGAATGATAGCTGGGTCAAAGACAAGATTAAGAAGGAAATCACCAAATTTTGGGAACAAAGTGATAATGAAGACAGAAATTATCAAAACCTATGGGATACTGCAAAGATAGTCCTGAGAGGGAAATTTATAGCATTAGAAGCCTTCATCAAGAAAACAGAAAGAGAAGAAGCCAAGAACTTAATGAATCATCTCAAGCAACTGGAAAAGGAAGACTATTCCAATCCCAAACCCAGCAGAAAAAAAGAAATAATCAAAATCAGGGTAGAATTAAATGAAATTGAAATTGAAAACAAAAGAATCATGCAGAAGATCACCAAAATGAAAAGTTGTTTTTTTAAAAGACTAATAAAATTGATAAATGTTTGGCCAACCTAACCTGAAACAGAAAAGTAAAATCTCTAATATTGTCTATCAGAAATGATAAAGGAGAAATAACAGACATCTCAGAAATCCTGCAGTTCCTCTTCTAGGTATATACCCAGATGATAAAAAATAATTTTATAATAAAGATATTTGCACCAGAATGTTTATTGCAGCCCAATTCATAATTGCCAAGACCTGGAAACAGCCTAAGTGCCCATTGACCCATAAACGGATTAACAAATGTGGTATATATACACCATGGAATACTATGCAGCCATAAAAAGATGGAGACTTCACATCTTTTATGTTTATCTGGGTGGAGCTGGAACATATTCTTAGTAAAGTATCTCCAGATTGGGAAAAAAAGTATCCAATATACTCAATACTACGATGAAATCAATATATAATCACCTGCACATTCATTTAAAGGGCACAAAACATAACAAGGGTCCAGAAAGTCGAAGGGAAGAGGAGTAAGGGGACGGGAGGGGGGAGGTGAGCAATATTTGGGGGGACCTCACCTAAAAGAGTATAATTGTCTTAACCACAACAAATAAATAAGCAAGGTGATAGATGTATTAATCAGTTCAATGTAAGCATTTCACATTATATATCAAATCAGTATGCTGACCCTCATAAATGCATAGAGTTATTTAATTTAAAAAAAAAAAAGAAAATTTTAGTTGGTCCACATCCTTATGCACACTTAATCTTGTTAGTCATTTTGATTTTAGCCTTGGTGGATGTGTAGTGGTATTCATCAGGTTTGAATTTGCATCTTTTCATGAGCTTATTTTGCCATTCATATAGCTTCATTTGCAAAGTGCCTATTCAAGCTTTTTTGCCATTTTAAACTGTGCTGTCTTTTTCTTACTGAATTTTAAGAGTTTTTTTTTATTTTCTGAACATGAGTCCTTTGTTGGATAGATGTATTATGAATATTTCCTAAATCTGTGGCTGGCTTTTAGATCCTCTTGATGGTGTTTTTAAAGACAGAAATTTTTATTTTGCTGAAATTCAGCTTATCAATTATTCTTACGTGATTTTTTTGTGTTTTTTGTACCTTGTTTAAAAAAATCTTTGCTCAGACTCAGGCCTTACAGATTTTCTTCTATATATTTTTTTTCTAGAAATATTATAGTTTCAGTTTTTACATTTAGGTTGGTAATCAATTTAGAATTAATTGTTGTGTATGTTGAATATGGATTTTGTACATTTTCAAAATGTTTACACAGGGAGATAGCTTTAGTTGAAAAGGTGAAAAGACAGGGCGTATGAGTTGATAATGACCTAAAGTGGGACAGCAGTGAGGCATGTGCAGAGAGGAAAGATCTGATGGCAGTTTATAGAGATGGAAGGAATTGGATGGGGAGTGAGCCAAGATGAGAATGATGCTTTTGATTCTAGAAGATAGTATAGCTGGTGATTAGGACCAGAAGAGTTGCGATTCTAAATTATGATTTATGATTCTCCACTATGATGAATAGAGAAGAGGTTTCTTTCTTTTTTGAGATAGAGCCTCATTTTGTCACCCTCAGTAGAATGCCATGGTGTCATAGCTCACAGTAACCTCAAACTCTTGGGCTCAAGCAATTCTCTTGTCTCAGCCTCCTGAGTAGCTGAGACTACAGGCACCTGCCACAACGCCTGGCTAGTTTTTAGAGATGGGATCTTGCACTTGCTCAGGCTGATCTCAAGCCTGTGAGCTCAGACAATCCACCTGCCTGGGTCTCCCAGAGTGCGAGGATTACAGGTAACTACCACGCCCACCAAGAGCTTTATTTTTAACCTTGTTGAGTTTATGTGATAGCAGGACATTCATTCCTTGTTCATGTGCAGACATGTTGAGACATAGCCAAATTCTTAGTGAAAACATTTTTTCTTTAACCCACTGTGACTAATTTTCTGTTATTACATAGTCTCCATTGTGATCATTTTTATGGCTTCACAATATGATTTAAATTTTGCCATGATCACTATTAGACTACTGTATAAAAGAATTATTTTTAAAAAAGTAAATAATGCCACCAAGGTGGTTTGTACTGATTTTGCTCCTGTTTCCTTCACAGCATGTCCACCGATAGGGATATTCTGTCACGGTTTGTCTAGATATGTACACATCTTATTATTATTTCCGTAAAAGTAAAACCATGTTACTTATTTTGATGCTTGTATTCTCCTAGGTATGGCCAACGGAAATGACATGTCCTTATGATTGTTGGAGCACTTTCTTAAATTCTGTCATAACAAGATATTCCAGGCTCATCTTACACTTTACCTATCCTAGTCGTGTACTCAATAATTTTGCTAAAGAGTACTCATTATTTTTAGCCAAAAATGGTGTTTAGAAACCAAGATCTACACACTAGGTGTGCTCATTGCTATGAAGACATTTCTGTTAGGTCTTGCCAGTGGATAGAGTTTGGAAATTATATATATGCATATATAAATGTATGTGTACATAAGCAAACCAGTATGTGTGTAATATACAGATGTCTATATTTATTTCCATATCCATCTACATAAATAAAAGTTTGCACCCATGCCTCCAATAGCAACAATTCCAATCCAGTATGATAGAATGTTTTTTCCCCTAACCTTTCCTCCTTTTATGTTTGTAATTCTTCCTCTATGTGAGAGACCTGGCAATATCTTTACTTAGTTGCTCAGTTCTTTACCATGTAATAAATCTCCTGACGACAATTGGCTAAGTTTTTACTTTAGACCACCTCCCAAACTCAACTGCCGGGTCCAGCCTATGAGGAAAGGTAAAGAAGGAAGATTTCCCTAATGAACTTTTCACCAAATTAGTCCCCTGTTCTAAAAAAAACAGCTCATAGGCTAGTCGGGAAAATAGAGACAAACGAGTAAATACAAATAATGTGCAAAGGGCTGCCAGTCCACTTCCCTGTCTTCCTCTGATAGGGAAGTATTTCTGTCTACACACGCTCACCAAGGCGTGAGAGACAGATAGGGAGGGGAGAAAGAGGCTATTTTAATACTGTTTTTATGCTAACTTCTCAGGAATTATATCTCGGAGTGCTTGTTTGTACACTTTTCTTTATCCCCAAATCCTTGTATAATGCCAACCACAAAGAAGGCAAAAAAGTAACATTCTTTTTTTTTTTTTTTTGAGATGGAGCCTCAAGCTATCCCCCTGGGTAGAGTGCCATGGCATCACAGCTCATAGCAACCTCCAACTCCTGGGCTCAAGCGAGTCTCCTGTCTCAGCCTCCCAAGTAGCTGGGACCACAGG
>CAUYQV010077769.1:0-33445 GCA_963574575.1 Galagoides demidoff
GGACCACAGGCGCCTGCCACAACGCCTGGCCATTTTTTGGTTGCAGCTGTCATTGTTGTTTGGCGGGCCCGGGCTGGGGATTCGAACCCGCCACCTTAGGTGTACGTGGCTGGCGCCTTAGCCGATTGAGCCACAGGCGCCGAGCCAGATTGGCTCAATTCTTAACATGAATTAAAATTGTGATCTTTGAAGGAGAAACAGAGCATGCCTTGAGAACATCTAAACTGGGGAATTTGACTTGATTAGGATGTGAAGGAAGGCCTCAGAAAGCGATGTTAGGGTGGTGCCTGTGGCTCAGTGAGTAGGGTGCCGGCCCCATATACCAAGGGTGGCGGGTTTGAACCTGGCCTTAGCCAAACTGCAGCAAAAAAAAAAAAAAAAAAGAAAGAAAGAAAGAAAAGAAAAGAAAAGAAAAAAGAAAGCAATGTTAGAGGTGAGATCTGAGGGATGTGTTGGAATTAACCAGAAGCAGTGTCAGCAGGCATGTAGGTGGGAAGGAGCTTGGACCACATGTGAGGTTATCCAGGTGTTCGATACATAGACCCCTGACTTGAGGCTTGGTACAATGAGTCTTGGCATAATTAATGCTGATGCCAAAGATCCTTAGGGCTTTCATGTAAATTCCCAGCCTGGTCTCATCTATGAACAGAACAGCTCCCTGTGGTCTTTATGGGCCATGTACTGTGGTGGGCTGTTCAGCCCACCCCTCTACTTCTATTCCCTGTAGCCTATAAAGCAAATCTGTTTTTTAAAATTTCCTTTTCTGGGCACAGTGGCTCATACCTGTAATCCTAGAACTCTAGGAGGCTGAGGCAGGTGGATTGCCTGAGCTCATAGGTTTGAGACCAGCCTGAGCCACAGCAAGACCTTGTCTTTAAAAATAGCCAGGCCTTGTGTCAGGCACCTATAGTCTCAGCTACTTGGGAGGCTAAGGCAAGAAAATCGCTTGAGCCCAAGAGTGTGGGGCTGCTGTGAGCTATCATACCATAGAACTCTACCAAGGGTGACAAAGTGAGACTCTCTCCAAAGAAAATAAAATTTCCTTTTTGTATTGTGATCTCTGGAGGAGAAACAGAGCATGCTTTGAGAAAATAACTGGGTCCTGGCCTGAGAGCCTTTCCTGCCAAACTTAGGGATCTCAGGTTCAGTTAACCTGGTTCCTCAGCCAGTTACAATTAGCTGAGGAGCTTTTCTAACATTTTATTATAAATAATATATTATGTAGGTTGCATTGTGATGATAAGGAATGCTTTAAGACACATAATATTATGTTTTTAGAAAATGAGCTCCCCAGTGTTTACAGACACACAACCAGGTTTGGGAAGCTCTATTCCATATCCCAGGGGCAGGAGTTTGGAGAGAGAGTCTGGAATCTATTAAAATTCCATGGCCCTTGACAGACTTTGTCTGTTAACATATTTGGTGTTTGGAATAGGGCTGGAAATGGTGCGTAGTAATCACAAAGGCTCAGAGAAATTATATTGCCCTGTTTTATGGTGACTAGTAAGTGATGATAAAGCTGGCCAAGTGTGGTGGCTCATGCCTGTAATCTCAGCATGTTAGGACACCAACATGGGGGGATCACTTGAGACCAGGAGTTCAAGACCAGCCTGACCAACATAGCAAGATTCCTGACTCTAAAAATAAGAAAATTAGCCAGGAGTGGTGGCATGCACCTGTAGTCCCGGCTACTTGGGAGGCTGAGGCAGGTGGATCACTTGAGCCTAGGAGTTTGAGGCTGCAGTGAGCTCTGATCATGCCATTGCATGCCAGCCTGGGCAACAGAGCAAGACTTTGTCTAAAGGAAAAAAAAAAAACCCTAACGCGGAGTATTTATTTTTTCAGGCATTTTACACTTCATTATCTCAAGCATCCTGCTTGGTTTTGCTGCCTCAGAAGCTCTGCCAAGCCTTTCACTTTCTGAATTCCCCTTACATCCAGCCTGTGAATGCAGAGGAAGCTTTTTCGTACTTAAGCAGTATGACTGCCCTCAGGACTCAGTCCCATTTATTGTAAGTATATATAAACTTTATTATAGAGGTAAGTGGTAAGGGGGAATAGCTTTGAGTCTGCTAACCCTTTGGTCATGGAAAAGTCAGGTCCTTTCCCTTCCTCCTCCCTTCTCTTTATCTGTCTTCATTTGTTTATTTGCCCTGCCCAGCTTGAGACCCTTAGATGGGGAACTCTGTCGGAAGTGAGCGATCTGACCACCAGGGGGCAGCATGAGCCCATGGCTTTGTCTGAAAATAACGGTCCTGGCCTGCGAGCCTTTCCTACCAAACTTAAGAGATCTCAGATGCTCATTCTCGTCTGCCCATTACAATCATCTGAGGAGTTTTGATAAAGTTGCAGGTGTGTGGGCTCCACTCCAAGCCAATTGTATCTTCTATACCCAATGGTGAGGCACAGGCATCACTAACTTTTAAAAATTCCTCAGGTGATTCTGATACACAAAGGGAAGCAAGAGTCACTCATGGAGAATACTCAGTCTTTGAAAACACCCTTGGGGATCATTCAACCTTCTCCCATTTCACAGTTTCAGGGACTGAAGTCAAGAGGTAGAAACACCCATGACCCAGACCTCCAGCTCAGTGCTTCCCTTCCTCCACTGCACATGGTCTTCAACGTTTTAGCTGGGCCTGGGCGTGCGAGGGCACCAAGGGACCCCCCAGCCTCTCCTCTCTCTCTCTGTCCCATCCATTCTCCTCCCCTCAGACCTCAGGGTTTTGCAGTTCTGGCTCAAAGAGCTCCTTTTTTTTTTTTTTTTTGCAGTTTTTGGCCAGGGCTGACTTTGAACCCACCACCTCCAGTATATGGGGCCATAGCCCTACTACTCTGAGCTACAGGCACAGCCCAAGGAGCTCCTTTTTGACAGGAGAACTCAGGACTGACTCACAGAAATCAATGGGAGAACAACCCCAACAAAGTTATGCATTGCAGTTCCAATGCCCGTGTTCTCCAGGAGATCAGAGGAGAGGGAAAGAGGTAGTGGAGATGGCTTCAGTCTACGGTCAAGGAGGCCTTCCTGGAGATGAGGCAGGAAGAGAAAGTTGGGGGGATTTCAGCGGCCCATAAACAGTAGGGGCCACATTTCAAACCAGAGGATCAGGGTGAATAATGGGCATTAATGGGACTGCATGATCCAGTGTGAGTGAGGATAAAGAGAGGCTGGACAGAGAGCCAGAGCCAATAGATACAGACTCTGACATCCAGATGAAGAAACCAATGCCTTTTATGACACATTCTAGATTTCAGTCTGGAGGCTGTGAAGGAACACAAAAAGGTGTTTGAGCCTTGGAGAGGTCCAGGTGAGCCTGGCCTTAGAACAATGCCCCTGGGGGTAGGCTGGAGTGGAGGCCCAGAGATGGAGGCAGCACCCTGCCCCTCCCTTAAGATCATCCCTCTTGAGATCCTCAGAACAAAGGCTTTTGGAAGGTATTCTAGGGGTCTTTGTGCAACAGAATGGAATGTTTAAGTAGAAGAATGTCCTTAACAGTGGGCTGTGGTTGAGGATAGTGTGGTAGAAAAGTTATGGAATAAACAATACTTTGGAGAATAGCAAGGAATCCATGGCCATGGCTCCCCTAGGTCTGACAGTTTCAGGGATGTCATAACCCCAGAGAAGGATGATGGTGTTCAGAGAACACACATCCTCTCTCCCCTTCTCTTTCTCTAGTCCAGATATTCTTGGGCAGCCCCAGAAACTCCACCCTGAGAAAGGTCTAGAAGCACAGCATCGGCCTCCACCCATCCTTGTAACTTTAGCGTTGCCCAATGAGAGGCCTCTTGGCAACACTGTTGTCTGTGATGTGTCCACTCCAGGGCTTCCCAGCCTCGCCTACCTCCCTGTAGGATGAGGGATGATGGACACTCCGCTTCTTTGCTTGTAGTACTTCCCACGGTAAACCCTGCTCTGTATTTATACCACACAGTACGCATGATAGTTGCCTTTCTTTTTCCCTGACATCTGGTCACCACACAGGTGCACACTCCTCTTTCCCCAGTGCTGGGTGGTTTTGGGAGAGGTCTTGTTCACCTAGGCCTCCCCAGGGGCGGATAGGTATTATTTTGCTCCTAAATATCCTGGCAGGTGATGACATTTTTATATGGGAGAAGTAGGGAGGAATGAGAGTAGCCGATTAATATTATCCTCGTCTATTGGTAAGGCAATACAGACTTTTCAAAACATTCTATCTGCTCTCTCTTTCGTTGTTCATCAGAACCTTCTGTGGTAACGAGGAAGTGACTTGTGCTTCTTACATTTATAAAAAGAAAAGAAGAAGAAACGCTGTCAGTGATGAGCCTATCCATCTGCCCCATCAATCCAACAAAGAAAGGGTGTCCCTTTCCCTTACAGAACAGCCCAGAGAGTTGGCTGTTTTCTCACCTTAGGACATGCCCAGAACTATTAGGCATAAGGGAGTCAATAAAGGGTGACTTTTAATAACAGTCCTGCAGGTTTAAACCTTTACTGACACCAGCACTCACTGTGCACATTGAGATGCTGCCAACAGTCAGCTGGTGCGCCACAGATCACAGATATTCCTCTCTGGTGTGTACCCTCCTGTTAATTAGGGAGATCAGATAGCTCTCAAAAACTTCAGCTTCTCATGATGGTATCCTTGCTTTCTCCTTCCTTAGGGGTGATCTGGTCCTCTGAGCTTTCAGGTTCCTCCCAGTGGGGCCCCCACACTGCCCATCCTGGTGGAAATGGGTTCCAGACATGGCATCCCTCTGTGCTAGATTAGTAGTTGGGGGTTTGGTTGTAACTCTCAGTAGCTGAGAGATCCCCTTGGTTTTCCACTTATCTCACAGTTGCTAACAGTCTGCTTTTATCTTTTTTTCCCCCATAGATAAGGGCTGACCTTAGACAAGAATTTATTAAATGGGAATCCATGGAATCAGCTAAGGTACACACATGGCCTCCAAAAGGATCGATTCCCTGAAGTTTATTCAAAATTTTATGTGTGTGTGCCTATTTTTCTGAAGGAAAATGATTAATTGGCTGAGACTTAGCAACCGCTGAATAATCCTCAAGAAAGTTGGCTTTTGTTTTTCAGTCCCCACTAGGGTCAGGGTCAGCCTTCTTGGTGACTCACATTCAGATTATTTATTCATTCCATCTATGCCTGTTTTCTGCCATCACCCCCTGCAACCTTATAGACTTATTTATATTGAAATCTCTCAGTGCTTTTTATTGAGCTTCTAAACACTTTACAGTTTTCTTTGAGCAAAAAGCTATAAACTATTATGGGGAGTTTGACTAGATTTGACAGATGTTCATAACCCCAGACAAGAAGGTGGTTAAGTCTTAAGGGGACTGGCTAGGGTAGAGAGAAACAGCAGATCTGGTAGATCTTGTAAATGATGGAAAATCATCAAAGACAGAACAGGAATGATGATAATGATGACATAGAGTCATCCATTTTCAGGTACTTACTTTGGACTGGGCCTGGTACTAAGGTGCTATACCAGAATTCCAGCCCCGATTTTATTCCTTACTTCATGCTTCTTAGCCAAGGTTTGAACAGGTAAAGGGTTTGGGCAGTAAAAATAATTTGACATTAAACCAAGAGATTCATGAGATAGAAGAAAAGAAAGTCCTATCCTTTTCACCCTAGGACTGAGGTAACAGCTGTGATGAAAGATCAGATTCTCTTGAGAAAACTATTTGAGAAGGATTTTGATCAGGTGACATGAACGTGAAGATTGAGACATAATCACCATTCTTCCATGCCTGGCAAACCACTGTTTCCTGTGTTCATGCATGTCTCCCTTTCCCAAGGAAAAATACTGTTGAGGGCTCGGCGCCTGTGGCTCAAGCGGCTAAGGTGCCAGCCACATACACCTAAGGTGGTGGGTTCGAATCCAGCCCGGACCCACCAAACAACAATGATGGCTGCAACCAAAAAATAGCCTGGTGTTGTGGCGGGCGCCTGTGGTCCCAGCTACTTGGGAGGCAGAGGCAGGAGACTCGCTTGAGCCCAGGAGTTGGAGGTTGCTATGAGCTGTGATGCCATGGCACTCTACCCAGGGAGACAGCTTGAGGCTCTGTCTCAAAAAAAAAAAAGAAAAAGAAAAATACTGTTGAATTCATAGAGCATACCTTTGGGAAACATTAAGTGCTATTCATGTAAACCCCTACATACAGCGTCACTTTACTTCTTTGCAAAACACTATCCTCAAGGGAATCACAGCAACTGGGCAAAATCCAGAGCTCAGTATTGATTTATTGGAAATATCTGTAGGTGTCTGTAAGTATCAGTTGATAAACTCCAGTAATAATTTGTAAACAATGGTCTATATTTGTTTATACTTTTATAAACTTTGTATTTTCACGTACTTATTTTTTTAACAAGTCGTTAAAGTATAAGGTGTAAATGTGATTCTTCACAATCTTCATTGTGATTATGTTTGGGTAATCACCATGCAGATCAAGATTTAGAGCATTTCTAACCCCCTTGAAGGCACCCCTTCCCATTGCACCCATACCCTAGCTAACCACTGTTCTGACCTCTATTAACACAGATTAGTTTTGCATGTTCTGGAGCATATAGGTGCAATCACACTGTATGTCATCTTTTGTGATCACATTTTATTGCTCTGCATTGTAACTGCGATTGATCCATCCTGTCATGGGTAATATAGTCATAAAACAGGACGCAAAGGTAGCAGCATTATATGTTATTTAGCAGGGAAAAAAATAATGTAATACTGCAGGGGAAATGGATGGACGACAGCTCTATGCATCAATATAGATACAATCCCAAAAATAATATAGACACGAAAAATGATTCTATTTGTATAAAGGAAAAAAAGGCAAGAGGGAAAGATAACACTGTTTAGGGATGAATTCCTGTGTAATAAAACAATAAAGTGACATTGGGGACATTTAACACAACTACCAGGGTGATGGATACATCTGCAGAGAGGAGGATGTTGACCTTAGTATTATTCTTGGAGCTGAACATATGACTTTGTTATGTTGGTATATGTATGTGCCACATATTTCACAGTGAAGCAAATGAAAACCATAGTGCACAGGAAATGAGAAAGGAGGGAAAGTTAAGTACTAGCACTTCCTCTGAGACATCGTCATCTTTTATGTCATAAGCTCTTAGACTTTATGCCCAGTTTGCCTCACCAAGTTCCTCTGGCTGCAAATCTAGAGTGTCAAATGGCAGCAGTGTCAGCATTCCCGTGGCCAGCTAGTCACTCGATAACCTCGTTTATGTTGGACTCGTATTTTACTTTCAGCATCCTCACTTTCCGTTTCTCTGCTCCACTTTAATTTTTGTTGGCCAGTTCCATCTTTTGATTATAAAATGACACATGAGTCTATCAGTGGGAGACGAGGCAACACAGCCACGTTTTGCTGTGTATGAACTGAGTAATGAACACACAGTGAGCAATCACTGAGACACTCAGGAAAAAACGATTTCTCACTGAACTCAGTTCACGTCTATCGTTCATATAGTAATTTCTGAACTGAGAAGCTGGCTTTGAAGTTTGTACTTTATGCAACTGCTGACAGTTGATATACTTTGGTAACTGAAATTTGAATCATGTTATTGGGTTATTTACTTAATCCTAGTGTTATTTACCTAACACACAGTAGCTGAAATTTGTGCATATTGAATAATGCAAATTGAGAACTGCTTGTGTGTTTATATAACATATTATATATAGAATATTTATGCATATTATAGTATTATTTAGACATAATTTATTTAGTGTGTATATACATAATATATATATTACATATACTCACATAAATACATCATGGTCAAGGGTGCAAATGTAGCAGCATTATAGGTTATTTAGCAGAAAAAAAAAGAATGTAATACAAAGCTATAATACAAGGTCCAGGAATACAAGGTTGGTTTAATACTCAAAAAAAATCAATCAATGTAATTCACCATATATATTTTAAAAATAAAAACCATATAACCTTTTCAATATACAAAGAAGCATTTGACATAATTCAATACCCATTAATGGTAAGAAAAAAGAAAGAAAGAAAGAAAACCTCTCAGTAAATTTGTCATTTAAAGGGAGCTTTCTCAGCCTTATCCTTATCAGACGCATGCTTGCAAACCTATAGCAAGTATGATATGTAATGGTGAGCAGCTGAATACTTTTTCCTTAGTAATTTATGCATACTATAGTACTATTTAGACATTATTTATTTAGTGTGTATATACACACTAAGGTAAAGATGTCTGATCTCACTAGATTTATTTAGCATTATGTTGGAGGTCTCAGCCAATGCAAAAAAGCACATAAATAGGAAAGGGAGGAGGAGCAAAACCTTGATGACTTAATCATGTATATAGAAATTCCTTGTATATAATGAATCTTTAAAAAAACTCTAGACTATTAAGTAAATTTAGCTAAGTCACAAAATACAAACTCAATATATAAAATTCATAATGCTTTTATACACTAGCAGTAAGCAATTGGGAAATGAAATTTTAAAATACCATTTGTAATAGCATCAAAAATGTGACATATATTCAGGGAAAATTTTAACGAAGTATATGCAAACATATACACTGACAACTACAAAAGAATGTTGAGAGAAGATAAATGGAGACACATACCATGGTTATGGCATCATAGCTCACAGCAACCTCAAACTCTTAAGTGATTCTTTTGCCTCAGCCTCCCTAGTAGCTGGGACTACAGGTTCCCGCCACAACACCTGGCTATTTTTTCTATTTTAGCAGGCCCTGGCTGGGTTGGAACCCGCTAGTCTTGATACATGTGGCCAGCACCCTAATCACTGAGCTATGGACGCCAAGCTGACCCAATATCTTTAAATGGCATTTTCCTCCAAATTGAGTTATACATTCAGTGCAATTGCAACCAAAATCCTACAGGCTTTTTTTTTTGGAAGTTGGCAAGCTGAGAAATAAAGCAATTTGGCCTTTGGGTCATAAAATAGGCAAAAAATCTTAGAAAATAACAAAGCTGAAGAATATAATCTGCCTAATTTTAAGACTTAATATAAATATACAATAATCAATAAATGTTACTGTAGACATAGAGAAATATAAATCCATAGAAACAATACAAGAGTCTAAAAATACACCCATTTGTATATGATTAATTGATTTTTCAATTAAGAAGCCTGAGTCATTCAATGGGGGGAAATCATGTTTTCAATAGATAGTGGTAGTAAAATTGTATACTCATCTGGGGAAAAATTATTTGAATCTCAGCCCTTATGTCACATCATACACAAAAGTTGACTTAAAATGGGTCATAAATGTGAGAGCTAAGGTCACCAAACTTCTAGAGGAAAACATAGAAAATATTGCAGGCCTTGAGAAGACAAATATTCCTAATGTAGGAACAAGAAATATAAACTCCAGTGAAAAATTTGATAAATTAGGCTTCATTAAATTTAAAAATTCTCTTCTGCCAAAAACACCATTAAGAAACTGAAAAGGCAAGTTGCAGCCTGGGAAAAAATATTTGCAATATATTTTATTTACATAGGATTTGTATCCAGAATTTATAAAATACTCATACAACTCAATAAGAAATCACTCCATACAAAAATGGGTGTGGTAAGTAGAGTTCTAAGGTGATCACCAATGACCTATGTCCTTATATAATTATCTCCCCTGTATGGGCAGGACCAAAGTATTATGGAAGTCACCTCTGTGATCAGATTACATTATATTATGTGAAGGGATTTGGGCAGATGTAATTAAGGTTCCTAATCAGTTGACTTTGTGCTAAATCAAAAGGGAAGGCACTGAAGATGGGCCTGACCTAATTAGGTAAGCCTTTTAATAAAAGGCTGTAGAAACAGCAGAGAAGCTCTCCTGTTGGCATGGAAGCAAACTACCATGAATTCTGTATCTGCAAAGAAATGAATTCTGCCAACAATCGTCTGTGCCTGGAAGAAGGCTCAACCCTTGGATGAGACTGCAGCCCAGGCTGACATCCTGTGAGAGTGAGCTGAAGACCCACTGGAGCCAGGCCTCCATGATGGAAACTGTGAGCCGATGAACGTACTTTGTTTTTTTGGTTTAAGCTGACAAATTTGTGGTGATATGTAGAAAACTAATACAATAGGCAAAAGATATGCATATACATCACAAAAGGGGATCTATCAAAATAGCCAATAAGTACATGAAAAGATGTTCAATATCATTAGTCATTTGGGGAAATGCAAATTAAAACAAAAAGGAACATACTTCCACGCAAAACACAAGATAGCATGGCAGAAGTTAGAGGGGAACTCTAATAAGACCAAGTGCACTATCTGGAATTCTCATAAACTTGCTATTGAAATGTAAAATGGTACCACTGCTTTGGAAAACAGCTTGGAAGTTTCTATAAAGCATACATTATCATATGCCCAGCTATTCTACTTGTAGTTATTCAAGAAAAGTGATAACATGTGTCCACATAAAGACTTGTATGCAAATGTTCACTGCACTTTTTCATAATAGCTACGAAGTAGAAACAACCTAATTGTACCCAACTGCCCATAGGCAAATGAATAAATTGTGCTGTATCCATACAAGAGAATACTACTCAGCCATGGTAAACATTTTTGGGGATGATTGGAATGTTCTCTATTATGATAGTGGTGGTGGTGATTATATGGATGTATACATTTGTCAAACCTTGTCTAAAATTACACTTAAAACGGGTGCTTTTTATACCTAAATGATGTCTTAACTGAGTTGATTTTTAAAAGGTCACTATCCCAGTGTGATTTTATGTGCTCAAAAACGATCCCACAGAGAGAGAGAAAAACGAGTGATGCAGGTGGACAGAGGTCAATTGCAGGAGGGATGTCCTTGAATAGGAAGCAGGGTGAGATCCAGGACTTGAATGGGATAGTTGGATGTTAACAAAACCAGGGGTCATGTATGAGTTTTTTCAGTTAAGCAGGAAGCAGAGAGTTAGGAGAGGGTGAGCTGTCTGTTGGAGGTATGAGCAGAGAGAAAAAGCTGTGAAAGTCATTTCAGAGAGTGGCCTAGGCCTGCCGCTCCCCCCCCCCCCAGGAACTCTGTCTGGCATTCCTTTGCCACTGTCTTGTTGGAGCAGCATGAAGAGGCAGCAGTGTCAGCTTAGGACCTCACCTTTGTACCATCATTACGAAAACTCCAGGCTGCATGGCCTGAGTGAGACTTTGCAGGGCCAGGCCTAGAATCTGCAGCATGAGATGCCAATCTCTGTCCCCTGCACAGTCCCTCTGCTTCATTGCCCAGGTCCCTGTAGCTCCCAGGGCTCCAGGGTTTGGGGAAGCAGTGGGCTTCCAGAGAACAGACAGATAGCATGCCCTCCCCCTCCCCATAGGCTGCAGGCCAGCTGGGGACCTGGGAAACACTTCAGAGGGACTTTCATGAATGGGGTGTTGAGGGTGGTGGCAGGGGGAGTGTAAAGACCCCAGGTGACCAGAATAGAGAGGAGGAAAGTGTCCTGGCAGGCACAGGCATAGGCCACGCTGCCCAGGCCTGAGCCTGAGACTGAACAGAGAGAGAGAGAAGTCTTGGTCCCAGACACAGCTCTCTCTCTGCTCCTCTGGCCTTTTCTTCCCAGCTACCTTCAACAGTGACTCTTCAGAGGAGCCAGCTGTGACCCCAGCACTGCTTCTGAGCTCTCAGAAACATGGAGGGTGTGCTCTTCCCATGCCCTGAATCTCTACCTCCCTCCTCCTGCACTCTAGACCCAGTAGCTTCTAAGTAGAATCTTCTCAGGGTCTGTGATCTTGGGTTTTCCCAGAGTTCCAAAGTGAATATGTAGCCGGGGAATCCGACAGGCTGACCCCTAACAAAATATGCAGCCTGGTTCCCCTGTCAGAGGGTGACAACTCAACTTCCACCTAGTCCATCGAGACCAACTCTAAATTGAAGGGACTTCATGGACATCTGTCACTTCTTCAACTTTGATTCCCATTGTGTCTTACCCTTACAGACTCTCATTTGGGTCTTACTGGCCTAAAAGCCATGCCTTCTGCATCCCGAGGTGTCCGTATGGACACGTAACCTGCCAGAGTCAATTCTGAAATTGATGCATTAAAAAACAGTATTCATCACTAGTGAAGGTCACCTTCTTGTAGCCTAAGAAGGAAATGTCTGCCCGTTTCCAGTTAGATAGTTCCATTTAAATAGTGACGGGACTAGAATGCTAGTAGAAATCTGATGCTTTTAAGTAGCTTTTTTTTCTAACATCTTTTAAAGCTCTCTAAATAATTATCAGTCCACGAAGAGGCTGTGAACTATAGGACAACTGCCATAGGGGAGGGAGAAACCAGAGCCTAGCTAGACCTCCCTGCTCCGTGACCCTCAGCAGGGTGGGCAGGGCACTAAGGTTTATAGGCGCTACCTTGCTCAAACAGCATCACGCTTTCACTCAAATGGCTCATCCTTGGTGCCGGGTGTTCCTTGTGCAAAGGTGGTGCAGCCGGCTGCTCTGCTGGCCCCTGTGTCCCAGGAGAAGTTGGACCAGTGAATTGCCCCAAATTTCACCCACGGTCAGCTCACCCCTCCCAGATGAGAAGTAGCCAGCTCACACATTCATAGCCGTACGTGGTTCTGCATCTTTGCAAGAACCACAATACAAATAGAAAGACAGAACAGGAAAGGGGACTGCTAGTTTCCCTGTGGAAGATGATGGCATTGTTTCCCATGACCCTGCCCATTCAGAGAGAAAGAAGGGGAGAATGAAAGCTCTCTTCAAAAATACCATCACTCCTGAAGAGCATATTAAATATGTGAATTAGCAGCAGAGGGGTATTGCCAGACTGTAGGGAATTTGTGTATTTAGCGGTTCCCTGTGAACTAGACAGGGGGTGGCTGTCCAGCCCTCAGTCTCCTTCTCTGACGGTCAGACCTGAGGCTTTCCCATCATGAACTGGTAGCATGCTGGGCACCTGGGGTGTTCCCAGGAGGTGTGAGAACAGAGAAGAAGGAGAGTGTGTAAAACAGTCATCCAGAGGGGTGCAGAGTGAGCGGGCCAGGCTGCACCAAGGCCCCACTGGACCACGGAGAGGTTAAAGGCTGAGAATTCAGTCATGGTGAGGAGTCTTTCCCCAGCCATGGTCAGCCACGCCTCTGAAGGTGGCAGTAGTGGGCAAAGAATTGATCTTGGCCAGAGTTTCCATTTGCTGGATAAGCTAGGGAAGGGAGCTGCGGATGTATGGGAGAGACGAACAGATTATGACAAAGAACCGTGGACCTTAACACGTGGTACAAAAAGATGCAAGGATAAATTGAGGCTGGATTCCACCACACGTGAGCTGTGTGATGTTAGAAAAATTACCTAACTTCTCCCAGCCTCTCTTTGCTCATTTACAGTACCCCTTCGGTGGGGCTGTTGAGAACATTGGATGATGCACTGTGGGGGCAAGTGCATCTGGTGGGTGAGAAGCCCCGGCGATGGAGGTGCTGCTAGGGGTGTGAATGCTGCATTCCAGGTGGCTGTGTGCACCAGTGCTGACCAGAGCACCCCCAGGCAAGCTGGGGTCTGGGCACCTGCAGTCACTCCACCGTCCCTGGCCCCTCTCCTCCTGAAAAGCCACTGGAGCTGCTCTCTCCCCCTCCAGAGACTCCCTTGAGCATCTCAGATGTTCTCACAAATCCCTCTCCAAGCTTGGCCGCTGCTCCAAGGGACACTCCAGGCACTGTTCTGCTCTTCAGGTAATGAGACCAGCCATCAGGGCCTGGCCTTGAGTCCCCCAGGATGGAGTTTCTTCCAGGCACTTCCTCAGGCTCCTACCAATAGGAGCCCTTCCAGCTCTGCGCAGAGACAGGTACAGGGCAGGGCTGCCCCGAGCTCTCCAGGCTCTCTGGGCATACCTCTCTGTTCTCTCCTTCCAAATGCAGAGGGGAGCCAAACCCCTTCCTTGCATGTAGGGCCAAACCTCAGCTTCCTGTTGTCTCCTCCCTTGCACCTAAGCTGTGGAGTCCTGTGGACAGAAACAGTCAAAAATGGCCCTTTTCTGCTGCTGTGGAGGGACAGGCTGCAAGCCCAGCCCTGCTCGCTGCGCTAACTGGGGATCCCCAGTCGCCAGTTCGCTTCCATCTTCTTGTTGTGGGGCAGCCACATGAACCTGTCTTCTCTTGCCTCAAACCTCCCCCCGCCCCGCCCTTTTCCCTCTTCCTCTGCCCAAGAGGCAGACCCGTATGGGCCTCTCCAGACTTCTTAGATGTTGTGTGTCCATTAACTGTCCTCTCCCTCCTCTGAGGTTCCACCCCACCCTTGCTGCCTCCCCATCACTGTCTCAGTAAGTCAAGTCTTCTCCACCTTAGAAAACCAAAGCAGACCTCGTCCTTCCCTTTCTTCCCAGTGGAGTGGTCTCCAGTCCCCCAGGGGATCAGCCAGGTGTGTGCCTGGCACACTGTCTCAGAGTTGGACTTCGGCTTTGAGCCGACACCTCCTTCCCACATCTCTTCCAAACTATCATCCCACAGGCAGCCGACCTGGCCACCCAGTTGTCTCCCACACACATCAAAACCCAACTTCAAAATCAAGCCTCTCCCTTTTCACTTCCTGTCTATAAGCCTCAGTTTCCTCATCTGGAGGATGATAGTAGTTCCTCACACAGAGATGCATGAGGACTAATCAATTAACATGCTCACGTGCTCCCTGTGTGCTCTGCTTGTCATCCTGACCCCAATCTCCTTCCCAGAGCTTGCTCTACCTCAACACTCCCCTCCCGATGCACCTGCACCCGGCCAACATCACCAGCACCCTTACCACATAACCAAGTAATGTTCTCCCAGTTTTACTGTATCAATACATGTAGCTTTCACCATAGCTGCTATAATGGTACCCATTAAACAGATGGGGGTATTAAGGCACAGAAAGGGTAATAACGGCCTAAGAGCACACAACCAACCACAGAACTAGCATCCAAATCCAGGCGGTGTGGCTCAAACGGGGGTGCTAGTAACTATTCCTGTGTGCCGCCTCGGGTTTTCTGAGTGATCTGGGAGGGGTCTTTGTCTCCCGTTTCCTCCTCAAGCATCTCCCGCTTTTTCTAATTCACTTATTCACAAAGCTTTGTGTATTTGTTCCCCAAGTTCAGTGCCCAACCCAGCGCCCCCTTTGACCTTGCCCAAGTCTCCCCCAGCGGCTGGTCACCTCCCAGGGCCTGTCTCCCTGGCAGGATGAGAGGGCCCAGACTGACCTCCCCGTCCTATGGCATCGTTTGGTGATCTTGCAGCTCCGTCAATGGCTCAGCCCTGCGGGATAGCTTCCTGTGAGCTTGTCTATGTGCTGTGTGGGACCGGAGCCACCGGAAGACGGAGCCCTGTTCCCCTGTGGCATGCTGTGCCTCAGGCCAAGCAATGGCAGATAAAACTCTCTCTCAGATCATGTCCCCTCTGTGCTCCCTGACCATTCCTGCCCGGAGAACTGTTAGGCACCCTTTCTTCCTGCCTCTGAAATTCTGCCTCTGCCTGGCACCTGACCTCTGTCTCTCACACCTCACCCTCCGGGCAGGGCTACCTTCCAACTGTCTCTCAGAGTCCTCACAGCTTTGTCATTCCAGCTGCCAACTGTCATTAGCCCGCCCTTCACTGCCTCACCACGATGGCTGCCCTGCCTTCCCCTTACTTTTAAATGTTGACTCCAATAACCTTAAATGTTATAATTAATCTATATCCTGACTATGGCTGTGGGCCACCAGTTTACTGTCTTATGGGTTAGAAACAAAAAGATGGAGCTGGCGGGAGGAAGGTCTTGATAAAATGGAGGCTGTGATGTTCAGCCACCAAGGTGGCCCCAGAGACTCCTGCCTTCTGGTCTCCGTGACCTTGTGTAGTTTCCTTCCACACCATCTCAAGGTTAGTCTGCATGATATACTATGACAGAGGGATGGCGTGTCCCTTCTGAGGTTAGGTTAGGTAAGCCATTGCAGCTGCTGCCTCTCTCTGTCTCTCACATAACTGTCTGTCAGGGAAGTGAGCTGTCAGGTTGTAGGACCTGAGGCCTTCTGCAAGTCACACCCTGTGAGTGACCCACCTTGGACGCAAATCCTCTTGCTGCACTCAAGCCTTGTTGGGTGACTGCAGCCCTTGACCACAACCTCAGGAGACACCCGAGCCAGAACCACCCTGCTAAGCTGCTCTCAGCTTCTTTTTCCTCAAAAACTGTGTGAAAGGATAAATGTTTGTTATGTGAACCAATGAGATTTGGCTTGTTACACAGCAATAGATCACTAACACAGAAGATGAGATTTATTCATTCATCTCATCATTGAACACATTTCCTTTGAGATGCCACTATGGGTCAGGCACTGTCTTAGGCGCTAAAATGTAGCAGGGAACAAAGTAGACAGTCTTTGTTATCCCAGAGCTTTTACCCTAGTTAGAGGAGGAAGATAATTGAGAGAAATAGAGAGATGGTAATAAATGCTATAGAGAAAAATCTGTGTAAGGATGAAATCAAGGCTATGTCACAGGCATTGTGTTGCTATATAGGTTGGTTAAGGGGGGACCTCTCTAATAAAGTGCTATTTTGAGCAAAGACCTAAAGAAGATGGGCAAAAGATTGAGAAGGGAAGAGCATTGAAGGCAAAGGGAACAGAAGGTACAATGGCTCAGCATCCACCTGCTTAATAGTATTCCACTGCTTATTCCCAGGATAGGCCACCTTGTGTCTTCCAGAAATTGCTAGACCAGCCTGCTGTTTCCCTCTGTGTGCTTGCCCTGCTATGGCCTCTTTGTCACACAGCAACCAAAATGATCTCACTTTAAACCTAAGTGATATCAAGTCCTTGATTTAAATCCCATTAGAATTCTTTATTTCACCCAAAGTAAAAACTGAAGTCCTTAGCATGGCCTACAAAGCCTTACAAGAACAGGCCCCTCAGGTATATCTTTGATCCCTTCTCCCCCTGTCACTCACCCACTCACTCACTTGCCCACCCTCCTACACACTCACCCTCCCACCCACCCTCTCACCTACCTCCTCACTTACCCACTCATATGTTCCCCTTCGGCCACATCGGTCTCTTTGTCCCTACAACTTGCCAAAAACCTCCTGCGTTAGGGCCTTTGCTCTGGCTGTGCTTTCTGCCTGGAATATTCTTTTCTCTTCCTTACTTCCTGAAAGTCTTTGCTCAAATCTCCTCTACTCAGTGAAGTCGACCTTGACTGTTTAATTCTCCAGCCTGCCTCCACCACCAGGCCCACGTACACTAAACCTTGATCAACTTCCTGTCTTCATAGCACTTACCTCTTCTGATATTAAGTGACTTACGACGTTTTTAGTTTACTGTGTGTTTCTGCCCACTAGAATGTAATTGCAAAAAGTCAGAAATATCTTTTTGATCTCCTCGTGCTTTCTGACTTACCTGTGCTCCTGGCACATGGCAGACACTTTATAAATATTTGCTAAATAAATGAATTAATTAATAATTGAATGCACGCTCCTGTTTCTCCACTGACGGGTTTGTAACCTTGAGCAAGAAACATCTCTTCCCTGGGCCTATTTCTTCTCCAAAAGGATGAGGTTGGTCCCTGGGCTGTTCTGGGTTGCACAGCGTCCCGAAAAATCCTCCCGGATTATGAACCAAAGATGTGGACAATAAGAACTCAATCCCAGGTCTTCTGCCACAGAAATTGCATTGAGGGGACAAAAATTCTTGCTACAGGGACAGTCACTGACCTGGTCATTTGCCACACTCCTTCTTAACATCCATTTTGGCAACTTGAAAACTGATACCCAGATAAGAGCTTGGTGGTTTACTAAGAAGCACTTCTTCAGGAACAAAAAAGAAGCATCCCTGAACAAAAAAATATGTATAGTTTGATGCCCTCCTTGTGAAAATTAAAACACATAAGGCCATATAATCATTTCTGTGGGCTTCACATCTGTCTAGACAAGTACATGTTAGTCAATCACCCATCCCTTACAGGGGTTTCCTCTGAAGATGATGGTCGCAGGCAGGAGTCCTTGAGATTCAGGGCTACAGCTCTATCTGCAGTGCTTTATTTCTGGGAGAAAGAAAGAATTCTGAAGCAAATATTTTAAAATATCAACATCTATTAAATCCATTTGACAACTTTATTGCTTTTTGCTAGTTCTCTCTTTGGCATAATTTGTAATGGAAAGATGACTGTTTTAAAACAACTACAATAAAATAGTGACCCCACCATCTCCCCAGATCACAGCTTAGCCACAGGGGAAGGCAGCATGCTCCGTAGTTCCCAGTGTGAAATCCAACCATCAGATCCAGACTATGATCATCAGAAAACCAAGGTGAAGAAGGGCTGAGCTCTGGCTACCCGTGCTCCAGCCTGTGCTTCCCTTCCTGGCCCCTTCAGCCAGGAGAACAGGATGTTAAGGCCAATCCCTGTGGTCTGCACTACTCGGCGCTCATCCCAGTTTAGCCAGAAAACCTAGAGTTTGCAAAATCTCTTAATTCACTAACTCACAAATACTGATGTCTTTGGGTGCTGAGATAACATGGCGAGTGTAAGTTATAATAACTCAAGTGCCCTCTGAGTCTGTAGCACTTTGGAAACGATAGATAAACACACCTTTGTGCTAAACAGCTCCCTCCACGAATGAACCATCAGTGCTGGTTCCTGGGGTGATTTGTCGGCTTTGGGGGCACAGATGACAAACTCCATAGGTTGTGAATGCTCAACTTGCCTGCTTGTCCCTGGAGGGGCGAGATGATGTGAACTAAATCTTGGATCTCCTCTAACTCCCAACTTCCCAGGAATATCTCTGGCCAACAAAGCTGCCCAGAGTGGCCTTGCTGGTCTTACCTGACATCTTTGATTGAAGACCATCTGCATCAAAGAGGAATAATAGTCTGTCCGGCCATGGACACCAAGACTTTTTAACCTTTTCTCTGTCCTTACCTTCTCCCTCTTCCGAGCAATGTGAGCCTCATGCAGGAAGAGGCAGCTCACTCGAGCTGGGTGCAGCTGAAGTTCAGAGCAATGAGGTCAATGGGTGCACCCAGAGTCAGAGCCGGGGGCCCTTTAGCAAAAGACCTTGTCAAATGTTGAGCTCTTTTCAATCCCTTTTATATCTTCCCCTCGCTCTTTCTAATATTTTCAAACTGCAGATTTTCTGCTAGCATGTGGTTGATTCTACACGCCTCATGATTGTGTCTTTATGTGTAGTCACTTGCTCAGAGACTTTCTTTTCTATCCTGCTGCCGTCAAATAGCGTTTTTGTTGCTCTGACCTTGCGCAACCTTGGTCTGGGGACTTCAACCCACTGATTCTTCTGCATGCTCCTCTGTCTTAATAATACTACATTCCTCATAGGCTTCTTGTGATGTTTAAGTGTTAAAAAAAAATACATGAAAATGGCCATAGTGCCTGGTAGAAGGCAGCTATACCCTGAGTCTACTTTTGTTGCAGGTGGGGGCTCAGTTAGAAGCAGAGAAATTAAAATGAATAAAATGTAAATGTCTCCTTCCTCCTAGTTTCCCATCTCCCTGGACATCTCAATGATCTCTGTGCATTGGGTTTGGAGACGCGGCTATAAAGAAGAGGCAAGTAGATGGAGTGAGGTGGCTCCTCTCCCAAAAAGGAGGCAGCAGGTACTGGAGGATCCAGGTATTCCTGTTAATCTTCTCTTTCAGATAAACTCTGCTTCTCTCTCCAACCCATGACTTGGAGGGGATGTCCCAGTATTATTGCTAGTGACCTGGGCCTCAGCTTCACGTTGGATCAGAAGTCAGACCAAAAGTCATGTCCAAGTAAGTCACACTGGTCTTCCTGGAGTGGGGATCTGCTTCAACACATAGGAGATCCCTTGGCCAATGCTGCCCGTGGACTGAACACATCCCACCCCAGCCCTGTGAAATGATGGTGCCTCACATTGATTCAGCTCTTCAAATTCCAGAAAGGGACTTATACTTTGCATTCTCATGTGAAGGAAGGCGTCCTTAGCACCCTACTAACCATGAGAGGAGGAAAAATTCTCATGGTTACAGACTTTCCTTGGTGGCACTCGGTAAACTGGAGGTGGCCCCAGAGCCATGGCCAGTGATTTTTCTGTATCTGGCTAGAGAATAGGGATAATGTTTAGCATAGATTCATTCATCTTGAATTCGAGAGCTGGTCCTAATCCAAGTAGTATCAGCAAATGGTTATGTGAGGGGATGAAGGTATTTCTTGTGTTGGTTCTTTACCTGAAATTTTGGCTTTTTAAACAATTTTCCTTTTATTTTTTTAAATTTCAAGTTATTATGGGAGTACGTAAAACTGGGTTGCATAGTTTGGTTTTATCAGGTTAAATTCCAAGTTGTAGTTGTGTCCTTCACTCAGGAATTACTCGATATACCCACACAATGTACCCATTAGAGGGGAATTTGCCCATCCCTAACCCACCCCAACTTAACTTCATTGCGTTATTCTCACATGTGACTATTAAGGTGCTGATCCACTAGCTCCAATTTAGTACAAAGCACATGTGACGTTTGGGTTTTTGTTTTTGAGTGTTTTATCATTAAAATGTATTTTTTTCGACACATGAAAAGTCTTTATTAATCCTCTTGTGAAAAATTTATACAATGGCTGCAGATAACATCACTGTAGAGTCTTTACTCCTTTGCCTGTTATCCAATCTCCAGCTCACTTTTTGCCAGCACCAACATTAGCATTTGCAGTACCTCTGACTTTCTTCTTTCTGTTCTTGCGTTCCTTTCGCTGCTTTCTTGACGTCTTTTTCTTCTCATACAGGCCGTGCCTTGCAAGTCTATGTTTGGGTTCATTTTTCTTTGCACAATCCAAGGAATCATAAATCATGCCAAAGCCCATTGTCTTCCCACCACCAAAGTGAGTTCTGAATCCAAATACAAAGATGACATCGGGTGTGGTCTTGTACATCTTGGCTAGTTTTTCTCTAATTTCTGCCTTTGGTACTGTTGCCTTCCCAGGGTGAAGGACATCCATGACCATTCGTTTCCTCTGAAGTAGTCGGTTAGTCATGAACTTCCTGGTCCGGATAGTTACTGTGTCATTCATGATGGCGGGCGATCCCATTAAAATGTATTGATGGGATGGATAAATACAGGTTGAGAAACATACTTGACAACAAGATATCAAACTGATAGCCAGACCATAAAATGTATACAACCTCCACCTTTTTTAAAAATTCTGTTTGAATTTGTTACAAAGAGCCCTCACTACAATGGTCACTTACATTCTATCATTTCACACAACAGCAGAGATCCCAGGGGTAGCATCCAGAATTGAGGTGCCCCAAGGAGGACAGGGGCAACAGCAGAATAGTAAGCTGAGAAAGGACTCTGAAGAGCAATACGAAGAGGCTCAGTGCCCGTAGCTCAGTGGTTAGGGCACTGGCCACATGCACCGGGGCTGGTGGGTTCAAATCCAGCCTGGACCTGCTAAACAACAATGACAACAACAACAAAAATAGCCAGCACTGTGGTGGGTGCCTGTAGTCCCAGCTACTTGGGAGGCTGAGACAAGAGAATTGCTTAAACCCAGGATTTTGAGGTTGCTGTGAGCTGTGACGCTACAGCATTCTACCCAGGGTGACACAGTGAGACTCTGTCTCAGAAAAAAAGGCAATACAAAGAGAAAACACTTTAAAAATTGTTTAAAAAGCCAAATTTTCAAGAAGCAACATAAGCAATACCTTCATCCCCTCACATAACCATTTGCTGATACTACTTGGATTAGGACCAGCTCTCGAATTCAAGATGAATTAATTTGTGCTAAACATTATCCCCGTTCTCTAGCCAGATACAGAAAAATCACTGGCTATGGCGTGGAGCTTTGGGGCAACCTCCAGTTTACTGAGTGCCACCAAGGAAAGACAAAAGTCTCACCACAAAATTGTCCCTGAGTGACATAAATTAGTTAAAGTGTTTTCCTTTTTGCTCTTAGGTCTGTTTGACAAGAAAACAGACAGTTTTAGGTGTTGAAGTAGGATGGGAAAAGGTCAGTTTCAAATTCAGAAACCTAGGTTAACACAAAGTTAGGCTGCCACATTCTCTTCTTTGGGTGCTTAAGCTGGCCAGCACTTTCACTTTCTACCTTCTGGTTATTATGAACAGCGCTGTTATAAATATTTATGCATAAATTTTGTATGGACATGTTTCCAAATCTCTTGGATATGTATTTAGGAGTGAAATTGCTGGGTCAACGTTTAATTTTACGAGCCAATCTGTTTTCCAAATGGCTGCACCAATAACATTTCCGGGTTCCAATATCTCCACGTCCTCACCAACATTTGTTATGAGCATCTGCTCTTTCCTCCCCCAGATCCTTCATTTTTTGCTCTGTCTCATCATCAAATATCTCTAATTTTTATGGATTATTGAGCTCAATTTGAATTAGAGCTTGGGCACCCTTGCAGAGAAAGAGTGTTAGGCTCCTGTGTTCGTATTTTCTGTTCTGACTCATGCCCACCAAAAAACTCACTGCTGTTATTCATCATGTTCTACCTCTGCGAGGGACTGTCTCTGGAAGATCTAGCGTCTGTCTTTTTTGAAGTTAAATACTGACTTCCTGGATGAGAGAGAGTTTAGGTTTCAGCTTCTCTATCTCCAGTTTAGCTGTATTCAGGACTCTTTGACCCTCTTACTGTTTTGCAAAAGACCTTGTCAAATGTTGAGCTATTTTCAGTCTCGCTTTCATACTATTAATATCTTGTCCTCTCTCTTTTTCTATATTTTCAAACTGCAGATTTTCTTTCTTTTTTTTTTTTTTTGAGATGGAGCCTCAAGCTATCCCCCTGGGTAGAGTACCATGGCATCACAACTCACAGCAACCTCCAACTCCTGGGCTCAAGCGAGTCTCCCGCCTCAGCCTCCCAAGTAGCTGGGACCACAGGAGCCTGCCACAACGCCCGGCCATTTTTTGGTTGCAGCCATCATTGTTTGGTGGGCCCGGGCTGGGGATTCGAACCCGCCACCTTAAGCGTACGTGGCTGGCGCCTTAGCCGACTGAGCCACAGGCACCGAGCCCAAACTGCAGATTTTCTACAGCATATAGTTGATTCTACATGCCTCATGATTATTCCTTTATGTTTAGTCACTTCCTCAGAAATTTCTTTCTTTTCTTTCTTTCTCCTTTCCTTTCCTTTCCTCTCCTTTTCTTTCTTTCTTCCTTCCTTCCTTCCATCCTTCCTTCTTTTCTTTTCTTTCGAGACAAACTCTCATTCTGTCACTCCGGATAGAGGACCATGGTGCCATAACTCACAGCAACCTCAAACTCTTGGGCTCAAGCAATCCTCTTGCCTCAGCCACCCATGTAGCTGGGACTACAGGCGCCCACCACAATGCCTGGCTGGTTTTTCTACTTTTAGTAGAAAGAAAAAAATATTAAAATTATTATAGTATATACTGATAACAAGAGATGAATACAAGTCACGTGTGAATTCTTCAGAGTAGTTACCATCAGCATCCAGACAGTTCTGATTATGGCAAACTACTGTTTGAACACCGTTGACCGAAGTGTCCACTTGTATCCCTGTGCATGCCATTTCAGTTTCTTCCCCCACGTACCACCAGTGTGGGTGGTTTTCTGCTATATGCCACATCCTTGAAGATCCCCTATAGGAAGAAGTCAGGAGAGCGTGGGGGAAACTCAACTGCAGCTCTTTGCCCTATCCATTGCCCTGGCAAATTGTCATTGAGGTAAGCTCTTACGACTCAGTGCATGTAATAATCTTAAGATGAAAACTTTCCGTTGTCCTGTTTTAAGAACAAGTCGTGGGCAGTGCCTGTGGCTCAAAGGAGTAGGGTGCTGGCCCCATATGCTGGAGGTGGCAGGTTCAAACCCAGGCCCGGCCAAAAAAAAAAAAAAAGAACAAGTCGTGTGCTTGTTCTGCCGACTCCCATCTCACATGTGCATTGTCTGGTGGACTGCTGCCGCGAGCCTGTGAACTGTTCCCACGCTGTAGTAGAAGCCGCAGGACTTGTTGCTACAAGGCCTCCCACAGCACAGCTCTTCCCTCGTGCTCATCACACACAGGACCGTGCATCTCAAACTTACCACGAATTCATGCAGTTGTTAGGGGTGCTGGAGGTTCTGTTGCGCACTCACACCTCAATTGTTGTCGTGCTTCCAGAACATTCTCAAATTCCACATACCACTTCAGCGTGGTCTTTGACTGTCCTGCCTGTGGCATGGTGAAGCTAGCATTCATCTGATTAATGCCATCTTTTGAGCAAATGTCATTGCACTATATACTGCTACCATAATTCATTTCAATTAAAAAAGTATACATACATAACATTCCTTAAAATGTGTATACATTTTGGGCACCCCCAGGGGTATATAAAATATGTACATGGTATTTATAATAAAACTTTTTCCCCTGCTCTTTTCCCAGTGCCTGAACAGTGTCTGGGACATAATAAGTGCTCAGTGACATTTGCTGAGAGTGCCATTTTACAGATAAGGAAACTGAAGCACCAAGGAGTTAACTTTCCTCAACACCCACCACTAATTTCTTTGTCTTTAGTAAGAATAGCACCTTTCTCATTGTTGTGGGGAGTAAATGAATTACCATACAATAGCTTAGAGGGAGCCTGGAAGTTGTATTGTGCTCAGTAACTGTTAACGATCGGTGGAAGCAGCAGATTTGAGCTGGAACTCAGGACTATCTAGTTTTGAGGCTGCACACCTAGCCGCTGCACCAACGGAACTCTGCTTTGGTCCTGTTACCCCAGGATGAAAGTTCCTCTCTATTTTTAATACCTGCTGTATCCATGACCTTGAACTTGTTCTTTTCAGGTCCATTAGCACCAATTCACCAATTTTTCCTCTTCTTACATATGCAATCCCTTCTCTTAACTGGCAATAAATACATAAATTTAGGAAGTTCTTTAGTCTACAAGTTCCCTTCCATTGACACTACCACTCTATCTTTTTATCATCTTTTTAAACTCCTTTTTCTTTTCTTTTCTTTTTTTTTTTGAGATAGAGTCTCACATATTGCCCTGGGTAGAGTGCTGTGGCATCACAGCTCACAGCAACCTCAAATGCTTGACCTTAAGAGATTCTCTTGCCTCAGTCTCCCAAATAGCTGGGAATACAGGTACCCACCACAGCACCTGGCTATTTTTTGTTGTAGTTGTCATTGTTGTCTGGCAGGCCCGGGCCAGGTTCGAACCCACCAGCTCCGGTGTATGTGGCTGGCGCCCTAGCCGCTGAGCTACAGGAGTGAACCTTTAAACTTCTTTTTCAAAAAGTAGGTCTAAAACTAATCTAGCCACTAAAAATCAGGAAATCAGTTATTCATCAAGCTATACACTTATGTGCACTTGAAAAATATAAATACACACACATGTGTAAAACTTCAGTAAAAGTTAAAAAGAGAGAGTAATTTAACTCAGTAAAAAGTTAAAAGGAGAGAGTAAGTTAACTCACCACCTCCTCCCTTCTGTAACTCAATCATGCTCACCCTCAAAGCTCACTACATCTAGTGGGCAATGCAGGATCTCAGGCTCCTCACCGGACGCTCTCACTGTGCTGTCCTCACATTCTCTCTTGTCTCTGGTGTCTGTGTGGTACTCCTTGTCCTTTTCCCATTTTGTGGTCTTTTTCATGTGGTGACTTTTCTCCCTGTCTGCTCACATTCTGCCACCTTGTCAAGATTAACTCGGCATCTTCTCCTGGAAGCCTTCCCCATTGTCCCCAATTCTACATCCTCAAGGCTCACTTAGCACTTTGGAGTAGCACCTCTCGCGGGTCAGGTAGTGTTCAAGGTGCTGGGGTTACATTTAGCCCTGTATTAGCTCCTGTTAATGTTAAATTTTGCTATTTGGATCCCAAGAAATACGGACTCGCTCAGATTTACTTCCAGGACCTAGGGATGCGTAATGGGAATTTCTTATCACCTTTCCATCTGACAATTTGACTTTTGGGAATAGAGAATATTAATTGAATCTGACTTGCTGGAGTAGAAAGCCTTTCTGTAGGTGAGTTGTAGGTTTTCTCTTCTTCCATGTTTTTCCAGTCCTAGTATAAGTGAATCTCAAGAATGTTTTTGTAGTTGAAATTTTTCACCTTTGAGGGGCTGGGTGCGGTGGCTCACGCCCATAATCCTAGCACTCTGGGAGGCCAAGACGGGTGGATTGCCTGAACTCACGAGTTCGAGACCAGCCTGAACAAGAGTGAGACAACCCCTGGCTCTAAAAAATAGCTGGGCGTTGTGGCAGGTGCCTGCTTGAGCCCAAGAGTTTGAGGTCACTGTGAACTATGATGCCAGGGCACTCTACCGAGGGCAACAAAGTAAGACTCTGTCTCAAAAAAAGAGAAAGAAAAGAAAAGAAATTTTTCTCCTTTGAATAACAAATTGAAAACAACAAGACTGAAATCTACATGGAGTCAGGATTGGGACAGCTGAGTATGATGACCTAGGTTGGGCACTGTACAAGTGTTCCTCATTTACGAGGGCACCATTCACATCAGAGACACCATTATCATTCTGAGAATTTCTCTATGGTTATTATTTTGTTTATTGAAAAGATGAATGGTTTGTGTATTTCAAACTTCCCTGCAGATGGCAGTAAACGGTCTTGTTTTAAGATGTATTTTGCTTGGCTTCTGTTCACAAAAGAAAAATGAGTCAATAATCAAAACCAACCTCAGAGCTAACAAAATCTAAAAATAACTTCTTAGAAATAAGGAACCACTTTTCTAATACTGATAGGTGAGTGTTTCAAATGTCTAAAAAAAAATCCCTGTTATAGAACTGGCTAATTTAATATTTCATTTTGCATTTTGTACCCTCTGCTGTTTGTTCATTACACCAAAAGGGATTACCGGATTCCTAATTTAAATCTATAAGAACTTTAATTATTAATCACTATCAAATTATATACACTCAAAGAATTCACAAAATGAATTACATGCACATACATTAGAGATCACCACTTAATGAACTGGTAATAGAAGTTGCTTCTTGTTGTAGATATCCTGTTAGTAAAAATACTAATATTTGATAATGTTTAGCAGTTGTTCATTGTATATTTCGCATGTTACCTCCATGTAAGTTCTAAGATAAAATACTATTGATTGTTTTTCTCAGATACTATCAAGGAATTTAAATTTTTTTTTTCTGCAATTTGGCTGGGGAGGGTTTGAACCTGCCAGCCTCGGTATATGGGGCCAGTGCCTTACTCACTGAGCCACAGGCACCACCCAAGGAATTTAAAAAATTAATCTCATAATCAGAAAATGGGGAAGGAAATGAAAGAGAATTAGAGTACCAAGTTTATTATTGGATAAGCTAGTCGTAATAGTGGGGACAAAGAATGCTACGTTAGGATATGAATCTAATTTGAATATTTATAGCAAGCATAGCTTGAGAAAAAGTGGCAAAGAAAAAGAAAACATTAAACTGGATTTTTCCCCCTTCCACGTACATGGCTATGCAATTTGAATATTTGACAATGGAACACTCTAGTTGAAATTTGCCTGCAAAATAGACAGACATAAGAAATTAAACTTTTCATCATATTTCACTACTATCCGTACAGGTAGGAAGTTTTCAGAAATTATTTGCTCATAAATTCTTACTAATGGTGTAGCTGCCCCCCATTATTCTACCTTAATGGTGTCTGTATTTTCTCCCTATTACAAATCCTTCAGAAATGGAAAAAAGTATCAACTGAAGAATGAAAATGTGAGAAAGGATTAGTAGTATTTATCACATAGTACCAATAAAGAGAAAGCAGAATGCACTTCAACATTCGCATTAAGAATTCAGAGTTGAAATATGATTTGAAGTATATATTTTGAATGATAAACCAAGATGCTATAAACACCAGAAACATCATCATGTGCTCATACTACACACGTTTCAGCTTTTGACAAGGCAACATCTAGGGAGAAAATTATCTAGGAAACAAGAGCAATAATGAAAATTGTCTTCCTGGGCAGAAACTATCCAAAAACATAATGGCACATTGACACCAAATAATGTTACATGCGTGTATTTTTAAGGAATAAAATACAAAGCCAATAGTTAAAATTATAGGAGAGGCAATGAAGGAGCTAATTTTGAAAAAGGTAAGAAATGCTAAATTGGGGCAGCGCCTGTGGCTCAAGGAGTAGGGCGCCAGCCCCATATACTAGGGGTGGTGTGTTCAAGCCTGGCCCTGGCCAAAAACAGCAAAAAAAAAGAAAGTCTAAATATTTTTATTATTTTGGATATGATCCCTAGTATAAGCCATGAAATAAAGCTATTAGAATTGTAGATTTCCATAAAAGCAAACATTTCATATGTTGATGTTTGGGCTAGGGATATTAGTTTTCGTTGTTGTTGTTTTGGCATATAGGGTCGGTGCCCTACTCCTTTGAGCCACAGGCGCTGCTCTGTTCTTTTTTTTTAAAAGACAGTGTCTTGCTCTGGTACTCAGACTGAAGTACTGAAGTGCAGTGGCAAGATAATGGTTAACTTTAACCTTAACTCCTGGGCTTAAGTAATCCTTCCCTCTCACCCTTCTAAGTAGCTGGGACTATAGGCCTGTGCCACTACACCCAGGTAATTAATTTTTTTTTTTTTTTTTGTAGAGATGGGATACTCATTGTATTGCTCTAACTGGTCTCAACTCCTGGCCTCAAGCACTCCTCCCTCCTTGGGTTCCCAAAGTGGTAAGATAACATGCATTAGCCACTGTTCCCAGCTGTCAGATCTACATTTTAGAAGACCACTTACAAAAATTGGATCGAGGCTCGGTGCCTGTGGCTCAATCGGCTAAGGCGCCAGCCACGTACACCTAAGGTGGCAGGTTTGAATCCCCAGCCCGGGTCCACCAAACAACAATGATGGCTGCAGCCAAAAAATGGCCAGGCGTTGTGGCGGGTGCCTGTGGTCCCAGCTACTTGGGAGGCGGAGGCAGGAGACTCCCTTGAGCCCAGGAGTTGGAGGTTGCTATGAGCTGTGATGCCATGGCACTCTACCCAGGGGGATGGCTTGAGGCTCCGTCTCAAAAAAAAAAAAAAAAAGCACTAGATAAAACTCTTCTGGCCAAGAGAGGCTTCGCCAGATGCAAAAATAACAATCTGGACAGACTGAGAAGGTGGATTATAAAGATCTTTAGAGCCAGGAATCAAACTATACATCTCACCAAGGACCCCATGTAAGGACCCATAAACACCTCAGAAATCTCATTAGGATTTAGGAATAACAAGTTGGATCATTTTAAGATAGATATATTCAATATATTCATGCCCCAGGTTTGTAGCATTTCCCCTACTTGGGTATCGTTCCCTAATACCTCCGATCAACACAAAGTAACACAGAGAGAAGAACAGTAAAAGTAACATAGGGAGAAAAACAGTACGAACAAGACAGAAAACAAAAAACACGCTATGATCATTAAGACTAGACAGAAAATGAGTCAAACCAATAGACAGATGTTGCTATTATCTTAGTAATTTATTTACTGTAGATGCACCATTTAGATCACTTAGTCTAACCTTTACATTTAGCAACAGTCATTGGCCTTAACTGAGAGGTCAGGTTCCCAGAGTTAGCTAGGATCGCATCACAAGGGACACATTTCAGACCCAGCCAAGCACTCTAGTTATTCATCTATCTTTCAGCCATTCGTTCATATCTTGATCAACAGCAGAGGCTTCTCTATGTAGCATGTTGAATATCAGAAATGGCTTTTCATTGGTGACCTTAGTGGCTTATTTAATTAACATGATTAATGTCAGGCATTTGGTCTCACTAGAGAATCTGAAGGAATTCAAGGTCAGTAGACTGTCTACAACAGGAGAAAACATTCTCGTATGTGAAAAGGTGAAGACTCAGTCAAGGGATGAGATTAAGGCATAACCCTGTCAGTGCTACATCCAACCACGAGTTTAGGATGAAGTCTCTTTGCCTGTTGCCAACAACTAGGCAAGGAAACCTGCCTTTTTCGTGTATGTATCACACGAACCTTTCACGCAAACTGTGGTCAAGCACCTACTCAAGTAGCAAGCTTATGACCCCTCTGCAAAGCTTGAGTGGATTCTTGCACCTGCTAATTGTGTGTGTTTAATGAGTATCTGTGTTTTTGACAGAATTTCATTTGAGATTTGCTTTTGTTAAAACCCAGCAAATCGTTACATTATCTACACAAATCATCTCAACAGAAGAACTAAAACTATAAACTCTTAGAAGAAAACATAAGGAAAAGTTTCATGACACTGATTTTGGCAATGTTTGTAATGAGGCACAAGCAACAAAAGTGAAAAGCAATAAACTGAACTAAATCAAAATCTAAAACTTCTGTGCACAGAACACAATCAACAAAGTGAAAGGCAACCCATAGAATGTGAGAAAATACTCGCCTGTCGTGGCTGTTAAGGATTTAATACCAAGCATATATATAAAGGACTTGCTGTAAGTGAACAAAAAGTAAATAACTTGAGTTTAAAATGGGCAGTAGATGTTGTTGCAAAGAAGATGCACAAATGGCAAAACAAGCAGATGAAAAGACACTCAGTATCACAGAAATACGAATCAAAACTACAAGATATCGCCTCATGTCCAACAGGACGGCTACTATAAAATAAAAAACAGAAAATACATGCTAGTGAGAATGTAAAGAAATGGAGAGCTTTGTTCACTACTAGTGGTAACAGAAAATACTAAAGCTGCTACAGAAAATATATGACAGTTCTCAAAATATTAAAAAGAGAATTACCAGGTGGTGCCCGTAGCTCAGAGGGTAGGGTGCTGGTCACATACACCATGACTGGCAGATTCGAACCCTGCTCAGCCCTGCTAAAGCAACAATGACAAGTGCAACAACAACAACAAAATAGCCAGAAATAGTGATGGGCGCCTGAAGTCCCAGCTATTAGGGAGGCGTGCCACCTCACACTGGACACATCCATTCTGTGCCTGGTTGTTTGCATCATCCATTTTGGGTAGTGTCAAATCTACCCCAAAATGGCATAGATAAAGTCTGTCTCCGGCCAGCAGAGGGCGCTACATCTTGTCACACTGACCTCAGAAACAAATCTCCCCTGCTAGCCCTGCCAAGCAGCACAGACGTTCAGTGGCAGATATGCAGGAGGCTGAGGATAGCTGCACCCCAGGAATTCAAGTCCATCCAGGGAGCCACATAGCAAAACCCTATTTCTAAAATAATTTTAAAAATTAAAAAAAATTACCCATTCCTGGACACAAAATTTACTGCAGGAAGGCTCTGAAAGATAAAGATGTTAGAACTTCATAGCTCTATCTTAAATCTGAGTTGACTAATACTTTGTGTGTTTTTTAATCTTATGGACATTATGAACTATGAAGATCAGATTTGCTTTTTGTTTTGGCTATTAGAAAATTTGAAATAAGTATGTGGCTGACTTGCCACATGTTGTGGATTCTATAATATATGTTTTTGATTAGATTCATTCCTTACTCTATTTTATGTTCCATGTATCTTTTTTCTTTAATCTTTTCACTAACATAGCAAATTTTCATTTTCTTGTATTTTTTTCCTAAGCATTAGAAATAAGTTTTGGATTAGGTGGCAAGAAACACATTAGGGAAAATATGAAAAGTCCACTTAGTTATCTGTTCAACTCAGTTGAGCTATTTAAAAGATGACTGGCCACATACAAGGTAGATCTACTGGGCAGCGCTGGACCCATATGCTAGAGGGGATGGGTTCAAACCCAGCCTTGGCCCACCCACCCCCCAAAAAAAGTAGATCTGTTGACAGTGGACTGAATTTGACTCAATATTTTGATTTACATTTATCACTTAATTATTAACAAATAATAGCACAGCCCTATAGAATTATTTTGAGGTAAAGAAGGTAAAACAAGTAACTAAACAGTATCATAACCCAATACTACCCACTGAGTATATTATTTTCTAAACTTCCTTTGAATGTTTTATGTAACTATAATGATACTGCATGTTTTTGTAAATATAGATTTTTAAAACAATTCCATCATTTTCACACCTATTTATATTTGTGACACAATCTTCATACAGCCCTTTAAACATCTATACATAGAACATAAAAAAGTAACTGCTGAGAGCATCTCTGATTCACTTTTAAATAAAAGCGTTTTAAACATGAAAAGGTGTATTAAAGTGACAAATGCAGTAAACTGATTTTTGCTCTTCTGGCAGATACCTAGTAGTGTTTATTGCAGCTCAATTCATAATTGCCAAGTCATGGAAGCAACCCAAATGCCCATCACCCCGTGGGTGGATTAACAAGTTGTGGTATATGTATACAAGGTGTACCAGTCTGTATAGCCTGTGGCTAGGAGGAGTGAGAGTTATAAGAAATAGCTGTATAGCTCAATAATGAACACTTTAGTGGAAAGGGCATGGAGAGGGATTTAGCTCTCCTGACAAGCATGAGAGCTCATGAGATGCGAGATGAGAACATCGGTGAATTGGCAGTCTCTACTCTTGTTGTGTTGAGAGGCACGAGAACAGCCTTTTATTAGGCTGGAGGAGAAGGCAGTTGGATGCATGCACATTCTATCACAGACTTGCTTACTCTGAATTTGTCTCCGCTCCCACCTGCAGAATGCCAGTGTGGCGTCTCTCTGCTGAAGTTAACTAAACTCTGCTAAAGACTAAGATCTATTCTAAGAAGACAGCTTTGAAAACAATCAAACAAACAAACAAACAAACAAAAGAAGATGGCTTTACTCTCTCTAAGACATTCTCTCTTTCTCCAGCTAAAGTAGATAGCCCTCAGGCACCTAAGAGACCTGAGCAAGGTAGCTTAGTGGGTCTGCGTCTGGAACCTACCTAAGCCGGGCCTGAGATCTGGCCAGTCCCAGGCCCTGATAAGCAGTGGCAGGGGTGGGATGTGACAACCATGGAATACTATTCAGCAATAAAAAGATGGACATCTACATTGTTTATGTTTACCTGGATGGAGTTGGAACACGTTCTTCTTAGTAAAGTATCTCAAGAATGGGAAAACAAGTATCCAATGTATTCAACAGTATTATGAAACCAATACATAAATACACACTCATCCTAATGATAAAACCCAACTAGAGTCTAGCAAAGGGGACGGATGAGGAAGGAGCGGAGATGGGAGGGGAAAGGGGGAAGGCGATTGGTGGGAGGAGGGAGGGCAATTGATGGGTTCTCACCTAATGGGCACAATACAAGGGCATATTTCAAAATAACTAAGAGTACATTGTAATGTCTTAGTACAAAAAGTAGGTGAGGTGACAGCTATGTCAATCAGTTTAATTTATGCATTCCACATCATATATTAGATCATCACACTGTACCCCATAAATGCATAGTTATGATTTTAATTAAAAATTAATAAAAAGTGGTTAAATAAATAAAATGACAAATGCAAAAGAATAACAAATTAACATCAAGAATACTAAACCCCAAGATGAGCTGAGGTCTCTGAAATGTTTAATAAATTAACTGCCACAGGAGTTCTATTTAACTTATACTAGGTTTGAGCCATATATAACTCACACCTCTGTTGACCTACCTTAACCTAATAAAATACCACGTC
>CAUYQV010077770.1:0-56424 GCA_963574575.1 Galagoides demidoff
CCCGCCACAATGCCCGGCCATTTTTTGGTTGCAGCCATCATTGTTGTTTGGCGGGCCCGGGCTGGGGATTCGAACCCGCCACCTTAGGTGTACGTGGCTGGCGCCTTAGCTGATTGAGCCACAGGCCCCGAGCCTTAGAAGATATTAAGTCTAATTCTTGACTCCACCACCACTTGTTCTTTAAAGTTGATTTTGATCTTCTATTAAAGTAAACAGATAGAAATATGTTGGTGAACTATGCATGACTTATTAACAGTTGTCCCAGAAAGGAAATGATAAATTTAGATAGTCCTAAAAATTCAGATTTAGAAAAATCTTAACAGTTGTGATCACTAAATACTAATATTGTATTTATAATATTCTAATAACTTTATATCATTAATTTTTTTATATAACATTTTTATTTTACCAAATTACTAAGTTAACCTTTCATAGCCTTTGGCTTATAATAAACATTCTAAGTTTGTAATTGTGTTAGTTTTTAAATTACTGCCTTAGCAAGTCATGTTGAATTTTCTGTAGTGATTTAGGATAGGTGTATTGCATGGAATCAGTAAATACATTCAACACTAAAATAGTTTATACTAATATTGTTTATACATTCATACTAATTTATGAATTAGGATGAATATTTAATGGAACAAAGTAAATCAAAGTATCTTTTTAAATGAGTAAGGATTTTACTCTGCATTATCAGTTTTATGACCATGTTATCACGTATGATAGCTTGCCATGTGATCATAACGTAGAATTGTTGAATTCTTCAGTGGTCTTCAAGATTTAGTTTTTTGGGTTGTGGGATCCTCACTTTCTTGCTTGTCTCCTCGCAGTTTAGGAGACTATTAATAATTATTGTCCATTCTACACAAACACACACAATTAAAATGAAAAAAGCTTCTGCCAATAACACTCTGCTTGCTGTACAGGAATGGTGAAACAAAGTTTTCATTATAATATCTTTTTTCTAATTCAAAAATGACTTTTGGAGATGTTTAGGCATAGACTTTTCATGAAAAAAATGTACTTTTCGTTTTCAGCAAGCATTTTCATCTATGTTATATAAATCAAATCTGGGAGGAAATTTTGAGAGAGTATTTGACATAGGAATTAAAATCTGAAAATAAATTTTTGTAGCATGGACAAGACTTATTAATGTTTACCTCAATAAGCAAATCCTTAAAAAAATGTTCACGTATATTTGCTGCCATGACGTCTCAACTGCTTAAATAACCAGTGAGTGCACATCAGCAAGAATTTAAATGAAGAAGAATATGAATTTAACTTTTTTCTCCTATGAAATAAATTCATATTTACACATTTTGATTTTCAGAAACTAGACAGATATTTTTAAAGGCTGAGGATGACAACTTCTGCACCTCACCAAGAAGTCAAAGCACGTTCTGTGGATTTGTCATGACAACATTTTTATTTTAATCTTTTGATTTTGTGTTTAGCTTTGTATTGTGACAACTCTAGAACTTGTTATAAGTTAAAGTTCTTTGGGGGGTTTTTTGAATATTTTATCCTAGAATTATTAGATTAATAACAATTGGAAGTAGTTTACACAATACCTGTGGATTTATGTCTCCAAGTGTCTAAGTCCCTAAGCTTTCGTACAAAGCAACCTCTGAAGAATATGGTAACCATATGTGTCAATCTCTTATTTTTCTAACCAACCTTTTGTAAGAAATGACTAGAATGACAGCAAGAAATTTATTTTCTTAAGTATTTACTAATACCATACAATTTTGTTCTATCAATGAATACGTGTATTTTTACTTTCTCAAATCAATTGATTTAAAATTTTTCTCTTAATACTTCAAAAAAAACTTTAACTTACTGTACATTTTTACATTTTATATAAACCTAATTCTATTCAACTAAAATTAATTTATTTTAAATATTTAGGTGTCAGACAAAGAGAAAATTGACCAACTTCAAGAAGAACTTCTACATACACAGGTAATTCTGATGAGTAAGAGAAGTAAGAGGGACTTTTTCTTACTATATTCTAGTGTAAGTTTGGTGATGTGGAAATTTATTTTTTCAACCAAGAAAAATGTGGAATGGCTTAATAATAGAACCTTACTATCAGTAGATGCAAAAGCTAATTGAGAAATAAGAATCAATGTAGGAGCTAGACAACTATGCATTTAACTCATTTATGTACAAAAAACTTATTTTGGTGAATCTTAAGCTTCTAATTTTACAGAAAAACTGAAAACAGAAAGTGGTTTGTCCTTGTGTAAATTCATGCTTGCATTTTTACATTGATAGGCTAATTACTTAAGGGAACAGTTAAAGAAATTTGAGTTGTCTATCCCATAGTTCTAGTAAACCATCAGGAACCTTTTGCTTTGCTTCTCTGAACACTGAAAGCAATCAAGTAATATTTTTCTAAAGATATTTCTGGCATTACTTTGAAAAGCTATTCTATTTTATTTAATGATAAGATCATTATTTTAAAGAGTGTTCTATGGAGCCAAATTCAAGCTTCATGAAAAAAAAAATAATAATAAAGACCTGTTTTGTGCAATGCAATGAGTAGGTAACATTTTAGTGCCAAATTGATGCATCACTTATACCATCAGTTTTTCTATATCATATTCAATAATTAAGAAGCTATTTTTTAAATTTAAAAGGCTTATCTTAGGTATATGTTTATAGCAAAAAATAAATAAATAAATAACAAACACTAATGATGGATGAAATAAACAACTAGAGATTGAATATTCCCTATCTGAAATGCTTGGGGCCAGAAGTGTTTCGAATTTCATATTTTTTCAGATTCTGGAATATTTGCATTATAATCAACCAGTTCAGCATCTCTAATCTGAAAATTCAAAATCCAGAATGTTCCAATGAGTATTTCCTTTGAATATCATGTTGGTGCTCAAAATATTTCATATTTTGGAGTATTTTGGAGTTTGTGTTTTCAGATTAGGGATACTCAATTTGTAGCATATTTTGAGTCAGAGATTTCTTTGATATATCACTTCATTAAGTCTCATACCTAATTATACACTAGACTCAGGTGGTACCAAATATCCTTTTTTAAAAGGCTTCCCAGGGAGATGATTTCAATCTGTGGTCAGATTCCACTGTGGTCTCTGGAGTAGGAGCATTACTATCTTTTGAGAGCTTGTTAGAAATGCAAATTCTTGACCCCATACCATGCCTACCCAGAACCCTCAATATAATTCTGATGTATTCTAAAATTCTGAAATTATTATTCTAGTTAAGCTTTAGCAGACAGCCCTTTAGCACACCTCTATAGGATGGCTTCAAATTGACATCTCTACCAAAGAATGTTTCCATCCACAGAAAATGTGGACTCCCCAAATGGATTTCATATTTACAAAGAAATGAACCAGTGGAAATCCATTCACCCACATATATCCATTGATGACAACCCTTTGGCTTGTACAGTTGCAATAGTCAGCCAGTGGGCCTTCACACAACACTATATCAGACAGTTCATGACATAGTAAAGCATAGCTTTATCTACATCAGTAATGTCCAGTTGAATATGCAAAACATATCCTTTTAAATTTTCACATAAAAAAAGAGTAAAAGAGATAATATATGTGTTTTCTTTAACCCAGTCTATCCTAGATAGTAGCATTTCATCATGTAGTCAGTCTAAAAAATATTAATGAGCTATGTTGTTGCTTATAGGACATCTCATTTCAGACCAGCCTGTATTTTAAGTGCTCAATAGCTACATGTGTCTAGTGGCTCCCATCTTTAACAGCTTAGATATTAGCATAATTTTGTTGTATTATTTGGTGTAAAGGAACAAGTTTATTTAAAAATATGTTTATAGTAGAATCTCTCTTGTAGTTCCACCTGTCTCATACTATATAATTTAACAATGTATGTTTTCCTTCAGTTTGGCTTAAGTTGGATATTCTCAGAGGGTAGAACTATGATTTCCTATTATTTACTTTGTTCTTGAAAGATACAACCCCCCTAAACATTTTTCTAAGAAGTATTTTTCATTACAAAAGGCATGATATTATAAGGCAGACTAAATAATCTGCTGATTATAGGAGGGAGTAATTTTTGTCATTTTCTGTACATTGTTAATGGTAGGAAATATCAAAACTAGGAATACAAATTAGAAAAGATCAAATTTATTTGAGAAGAAAAATGGATAGCCAAGCATCTACTTTGACAAAATAACCTAACTAACCATTAGTCTTCTTTAAAATCTGTTTTTGTATCATTCTTTTAAATATTGGTGTATTATCTCTGGACATGGTAACTTAACAAAACTTAGAAGAGTTTGAGCCTATAACTCAGATGTATGTTCAAAACCCTGTTTCTTTACCACCGACAAGCTTAGGTTGTCTTGGTCCAGTTATAAAATGTTTCTAATCTCAAATTCCTAATCTGTACAATGCCTGCCTTGTGAGGTTTCTATAAATTCATGGGACCCTAGAGAAGTGCCTGTCATATAAAGCAGGCTTCCCTACTGCTCGCTATTATTATTTTTATTCTATCACCTTAATTAAAACATAAAATAAAAAAACACATAAAATAATATGAGGAATGAATGGGAAGAATTTGAATTTTTATCAAATGAACCTGTAACAAAGACTTAAAATGTTGATATAGTAGTAAACATTGCTTCTTGGATTGTACTTAAGAATTTGTTTCTGTAAACTCTTACATTTTTAGTATTATAAAATAATTTTTTCAGTGTAAGTAGCAAAGAAATCTTCAGATGAAATGCTAAATTATGATAGAATATATAATTTTGTTATTTGTATGATAGAATATATAATTTTGTTATTTGAGATAATATAGTTTATTCTCTTAACATTTTTGTAGAAGTTTTAAAATTAATATTTCTCTTTATTTATTTTTTGTTTTAATTCAGTCCTGTAGACAATTCATTTTAAATAGAAGATATGGCATTAAGATTTTTGAATATTTTAATTTAGACTTAATATTGTCTGTTAACCTTTTTCTTATGTGTATTATTTTGTTACAGTTAAAGTATCAAAGAATCTTGGAACGATTAGAAAAAGAGAACAAAGAATTGAGAAAATTAGTATTGCAGAAAGATGACAAAGGCATCCATCATAGAAAGCTTAAGGTATTTTAAATTTATCCTAATTTGTTAATTCTCAGAACTTTACCACCTACCGTTGTGTTCATCAATGCCAGTTTTTGCAGAGCTTTAACATATTCTGGCATTGTTTTTTTCTAACCTCACGTCCTTAGGGTTTGGAGGAGCTCTTCCTATATTAACATAGTTTACAAATTACGGACTCCAAAGATTTGGTTTATACTAAGCCCATAAAATCTTTATGCTCTTAAGAAGTCATTTCTTGTGAATCAATTTATTTTTCCGAAATACTTAGTTTATCTCTAGGCTTAATTTCTGTATCACAAAATCAGAGTTGTTAACTGATAGACATTTAAATGACTTACTATCCTTCCTCTACTTGTATTTCCAGTGAATGATTAGGCCACTTTGGTTTTTTTAAAAAAAATTAACATTGTTTCCCTAAGTCTGAGAAGGATTCTTAGGTGTTTACAGAATTTTTGAAAAAGCATATGCTGATATTATCATAGGCACATTGGTAATTACTGTTAAATCTTATTATTCTCCATCATAGCAAGCCATATTTGCTAAATTAAATAGAAGTACTTCTTTTAAGTTAAATTTCTGATAAGCAAACGATTTATGTGCAGCAAGACAGCAGTAAATCATGGCACACACATTTTGTAGCCAGAATCAAAGATACCATAGTTCTGGTTTAACCAACATGCATTATTAGCTCCTACTCTAAATCATGACTACACAAAACAGATATATATGCTGGCTGATTTACAAGAGTAGTAGTAGTAGTTGCAAAAAGTCATGTCCGAGTGTTAATGTATTATCAAGAGTTTAACCATAGAAACTATGTTTTCTCTCATAAAATGCAATGGTAATGAAATTTTTTGTTTATTTTTAAGTAGATCGTTTGGCAGTTGTTTGCCATTTAATTATTTCTCGTTATTAAGAGATGAAAGGAATCTAAAGCCCTTATTTTATTCCTATCTTAACATTAAAACTTATTTATGAAATGATTGACCGTACCCATCTTTCCCATTCATCAAATAATTATTTGACATTTGTTACATGCAGGCACCATGTTCATTCCCGGTTATACAGAGAGAAACAGTACAGGGTGTTTGCCCTTGGCATTCATTTTTTAGCCTGCCCAGTTATCAGGGTACACGTAACCAGTTTTATTGCTTTTCTGTCTTCTTCATGGTCATTTCTCTTGTTTTATCATTTCTTTAGGCACTTGTGCATTTTCTCTGTTCTATTCTCTCTCTATTGCCAAACTTGGCAAATAATAATTTCATTGCTAGTTGATCACCTCACTCCTTACTTGGCCCTTTTTTATGTTAATGGTCTTCCTCTGTTGGGCATTTAATGTTAGCTCATCAGTGTTAAATAATAATTTCTCTAGCTGGGCACAGTGGCTCACTCCTATAGTCTCAGCACTTGAGAGGCCCAGGTGGGTGGATTGCCTGAGCTCACAGGTTCAAGACCAGCCTGAGCCAGAGCAAGACTTCATCACTAAAAGATAGCTGGGTATTGTGGCAGGTGCCTGTAGTCCCAGCTACTTGGGAGGCTGAGGCAAGAGAATCGCTTAAACCTAGGAATTTGAGGTTGCTATGAACTACAACACCATGGCACTCTACCAAGGGTGACCAAGTGAGACGCTATCTCAAAAAGAAAAAAAAAATTTATCTTTGTTATCATTTAATTAGAAGGTTAGGAAATCCTAAATTAATGAACCTTATTAAATCAGTTTATCACTAAATAAAATAAACTGAGTAAAAAGGAATGGAATTTTTATTCTGTGTTATTTAGTTTTTACTTTGAAAATATATTTACATAATGAAGAATAAACAATGATTATGGAAAAATAATATAAATTTATCAGCTTTTTTTTCTTGACCTGTTTTAGCATTTCCTTTTTTTTCTTTAATGTTTATTCTATATTATTATTTTATTAAATTTTATAGAAATCTTTGATTGACATGTATTCCGAAGTGCTTGATGTTCTCTCTGATTATGATGCCAGTTATAATACACAAGATCATCTGCCACGAGTAAGTAAAACACTTATTAGACAGTGAACTTGCCCATTAGCAAAAAGGAGAAGGCATTTTAGCTTCTTAAAAATTATATATATATATATGTACACACATATGGACCACATATATGCATGTATATGCACATAGGAATATATATTTTATATAAGATTATTCATGTGTTCCAGGGGATATCCTAAGTAGTATCGTTTGACTATTTTGGTCCATTGTAGCTACCATTGTTGCTTGTATTTATATGTTATAAAGGAAAGCTACTATTAGCTATTATGATATTATTTATTCATAATACTTATGATATTTAATTACTGAATAGTAGATTGATTTAGGAAAATGAGTGAAATTTAATCTAATAGAATTGAAAATGTGTTATCAAGAATAAACTAGCTATGGGTAAGATTTGTGGAAAGTTAGTAATCTCATTTTAGAAATAGTAGGCTAAATTAGCATAAGTTTTTTAAAATAGACATTTGTCTATAAATAATGGATCCAGTTAATGTTTTGCAGTTTATTTTTTCAGCATGCATATATGTATCAACCATAATTATTTTCATGGATTTTTAAAAAATTATTTCTTTAACTGTAGATATTTTCAAGGACTAAAGAGCTGGGAATGGTGGCTCTTGCCTATAATCCTAGCATTTTGGGAGCCTCAGGCAAATGGATTGCTTGAGCTCAAGAGTTTGAGACCAGCCTGAGTAACAGCAAGACTTCGTCTCTACTAAAAGTAGAAAAATTAGCTGGGTGTTATGGCAGGTGCCTGTAGAGCCAGCTACTTGAGAGGCCGAGGCAAGAGGATTGCTTGATCCCAGAAATTTGAGGTTGCTTTGAGCTGTGACTCCATAGCACTCTACCCAGGGCACAGAGTGAGTCACTGTCTCCAAAAAAAACAAAAAAAGACTAAAAATCTCAGGGCAGCACTCCAGATCTACTTAAATTTAATTTGGCATCAGAGAAACATGAATAAATGTTATTTGTTTTGTGCTAAGGTTGTTGTAGTTGGAGATCAGAGTGCTGGGAAAACAAGTGTATTGGAAATGATTGCTCAAGCACGAATATTCCCAAGAGGATCTGGAGAGATGATGACACGTTCTCCAGTTAAGGTAACAAAATAGGCCATCTGAATGGAGTTCCTTAGGAAGGTAACCACTACAATGAGGTCTGTTCATTGTGTTAAAATGAAGACTTTTAGGCCAGGCCCCTATAGCTCAGTGGCTAGGGCACCGATCACATACACCAGGACTGAGCAGCCTGGGCCTGCCAAACTACAATGACAACTAAAACAAAAAATAGCCTGTAGTCCCAGCTACTTGGGAGGCTGAGGAAAGAGAATCACTTAAACCCAAGAGTTTGAGGTTGCTGTGAGCTGTGATGCAACAGCACTCTACCCAGGGCAACATAGAGTCTGACTCAAAAAAATAAATAAATAAAAATAAAATGAAGACTTTTAAACAAAGAAAGAATCGACATATGGTACTCGGAATCGTTCCTGGTATAGAAATCAGTAGGAGGCACAGCCAGGAGGAGGCCAGGGTGGCAGGAGCTGACTGAGGGGAGATAGGTGGGGGAAGATGTCAGGACCCAGAGGGAGGTCAGAGTATACTGAGCTATTATAAGGTCTTAGGGCTTTAATTCTGAGTAAGGTAAATGATAAGTTGAGTAGAGAATGAGAATATTGGAAGTGGAGTTAGTGAATATAGAAAATTTTCTAGTTTTATTTTAAAGAAGAATAGAGAAATGAAAGAGTAGCAGTTGAACTTGATCAGTAAGGGCAGGTTCCTAAAGATATTTTAAGGGCAGGTGAGGACTGTAATGATCTAGAAAAGGGAAAGAGAAGAGGGCAACGCCTGTGGCACAAAGGAGTAAGGCACCGGCCCCATATGCCAGGGGTGGCAGGTTCAAACCCAGCCCCGGCCAAAAACTGAAAAAAAAAAAAAGAAAATGATGGAAGAGAAAGAACAATGGGAAGAGCAAAGTTACTGAGGTAAAGGAGGCTGGGACTCAGTGTATAAGTTGTTCATATATGTAAGCACTAATGATTTATCCACGTCAGATGAAGAATATGGCTACAGAGTCTTTCATTGAACAAATATTTATTGAATAATTAATATGTACCAGCAGCCAGGCATAGTGGCTCACATCTGTAATCCCAGTACTTTGGGAAGCTGAGGCAGAAGGATCACTTGAGGCCAGGAGTTTCAGACCAGCCTAGGCAACATAGCAAAATTGCAACATGCAATTTTTTCATTTCTATAAAGATTAAAAAAAAAATACCATTATCTGAGCACAGTGACTGTAGTCCTAACTACTCTGGAGACCTGAGGCTGCAGATCATGACACTGCACTCTTGCCTGGGTGACAGAGTAAGACCCTGTCTCTAACCCCTTCCAAAAAAAGAAGTACTAGCAGTGTTGTGGGCAATGCGTTGGTTAAAACAATCAACAAAGATCCTTGCCAAGTGAGATGAATAGAACCTTCTCTAAAGAAGACAGACGAGTGGCTAACAAACCACTCATCTGTCTATAAAAAGATGCTCATCATCACTAATTATCAGAGAAATGCAAATCAAAACCATCTTGAGATACCACCTAACCCCAATGTGAATGGCCCACATGACAAAGTCGCAAAGCTGCAGATGCTGTTGTGGATGTGGAGAGACAGGAACACTTTCTTTTGCATTGCTGGTGAGACTGCAGACAACCTTTTTGGAAGGAAGTATAGAGAATCCTCAAAGAGCTCAAACCAAACCTCCCATTTGATTCTACAATGCCATCAGTAGGCATCTACCAAGAAGAAGAAAAATCCTTTTATCATAAGGACATTTACATAAGACTATTTATTGCAGCTCAATTTACAATTGCCAAATTGTGGAAACAACCTAAATGCCCACCAATCCAGGAATGGTTTAACAAGCTATGGTACATGAAGTACTATTCAGCCACTAAAAAAGATGGTGACTTTACATCTTTTGTATTAACTTGAATGGAGCTGAAACACATTCTTCTTAGTAAAACATCACAAGAATGGAGAAGCAAGAATCCAATGTACTCAATTCTGATATGAGAATAATTGATACTAATACTTGGTGAGGGGTGGGGGAGTGGAGAGAGGGAAGGAAAGAAGGAGGTGGGGGTCATGGTGTATGACACACCTCTTGGGGCGGGACACAATTATAAGAGGGACTTTACCTAACAGATGCAAGCAGTGTAACCTGGTTCTTTGTACCCTCAATGATTCCCAAACAATAAAAAAGAAAAAAGATTCTTGCCATAAGGGAGGACGCATTCTAAGAGGAAGAGACAGACAATAAATGATAAACATTATGAATAACCAAATAATATAGTATGTTAGAAGGTGGTAAGTGTTGTGCCAAAAAGAAGTAGAGCCAGGCAAGGGGAATGAAAGCCAAATTATCAACTGTTTAATTCCCAGGGTGCTGATCTACACTGATAAGGTAGCATTTAAACCAACATTTGCAGTAGCAAGGGGGAGATAGTCATGCGGATATCTAGTGCAAAAGTGGGGAGATCAGAAGGGTAATGGAGGGCAGGAAGAAGCAGATCATTATGGTCTCAGAGGTCATTGTACAGACTTTGGTTTTCATTTTGAGTAAAATGGGGAGCCAGTGCAGGATTTTGAGCAAAATAATAGCATAGCCTTTTAAAAGGCTCGTGCTACTCTATTGAAGATGGATATAGGCAAGATAGGAGACCCAGTGGGAGGCTACTAGAGTATCTAGGCAATACTTGGACCAGCAAGGTAGTAGTGAAGGTGATGAGAAATGGTTGGATTATGAATCTATTTTGAAAGCAGAATCAACAGGATTTCTTGATAAATCAGATATAGGAAAAGGAGGATGTATCAGTCATCAAGGGTGGCTTTAACAAAGAATGTGGTTTGCATGGATAAGTCTGTGAGTGGATCAGGTTTGGGGTAAGAACATTGGGAGTTCAGTTTATAACAAATAAGCAGTTGGATATACAGGTTTGGAGAGAAGCCTGGGCTAGAGACACAAATTTAGGAGTCATGATTAAATATCTAAAAGTAATATTTAAAGCCATGATCTTAACTGGATAAAATTTCCAAGGGAATAAGTAGAGATAGGGAAGATGCAAGACCAAGAATTAGATCCTGGACACTCTCAACATGAAGAAGTTGAGGGAAGAAGAAATGAAAAAGGAGTGGGTGAAGGTGAAACCAGTTTGATAGGAGGGAAACCGGAACAGGGCAGTGTACTAGAAGTCAGGGAAAGAGTGCTGAGGAGTAGGGAGTGATCAGCACGGTTAGATGCTGCTGATAGATCAGGGGAGATGAAGACTGAGAATTGATCGTTGAATCTACCAGTGTAGGCAAGTAAGTGGAGTGTGTGAAACTTTCCTTCTCATTGTATCTGTTTCCTCAGTTAAATAAGAAGCCAGATTATCAGCTGTTAACTAAAGAGAAAGGAAAAGAGATTGAAGTTTGAGGCAGGGACAAAAAGTGAAAAAGATTGTGGTGACTTGAGAAATAAATTGATGAGAAAAGCCAAATAATATTAGGATTACTGAGTTGGACTTAAACCCTCATTAAGATTTGGGGACATACATTTAAAGTGAATCTATGGGCTGGGAGCAGTGGTTCATGCCCGTAATCCTAGCATTCTGGCAGTCCAAATTGGGTGGATTGAGCTCAGGAATTCAAGACCAGCCTGAGCAAGGTGCAAGTTCCCATAGGAAAAAAAAAAATGAACCAGGCATCATGGTGCACACCTGTGGTGCCAGCTACTGTGTGTGTGAAGGTGGGGTGAGGGGTGCTGAGGCAAGATGATCATTTAAGCCCAAGAATTTGAGGCTGCTATGAACTATGATACCACCATGGCACTTTACCCAATATGGTGAGATTCTGTCACAAAATGGATAGATGGATAGATAGATCAAATCTATATGGTTGTGTTTGTTTTGTTTTCTTTCATGTTCACTTGATAGGGGTAGGTATAGTGGTTGGAGATAAAAAAAAATTGAAATTACCAAGAATTATATTCAGAATAATTATAGAAAATGAGACAGTCTAAGGCTAATGCCTTTAAAAAATGAAATCTGTTTATAGTTACAAGAAGGAAGAGTATTGGGTAGCCTAGTGTGATGCATGCAGTGTGTGCTTTTGTGGGTCTGGCTATGAATTGAACCACATTGTTGACACTGGTTCCTTTTTCCATGTTCTGTGGTATTGTGTGACTGTACTACACTTGATACATCTATTTTACTGTCAGTGGGAATTTGGAATACTTCCAGCTTAGGGGAAAAAAACAAAAAACAAAATGAACCTCGGATGCCACCTCATATCATGCTTAAAATCATTGGAAACCTACCTTTACATTATTAATAGTATCCCAAGGTAGAGGCTATGGATGATATTTCAAGGAGGAGTTAGCTTTGTTTTGGCAGGTGGATAGTGTATGGCAGGTTTCCTTGACACAGACAAGGCTGTTCTCTTTCCAGTTTGTCACCAGTTCCCTAGTGTTTACCAGAACTTTGAAGGGCCCTGAACTCCAGGTTTTTCTTTCCCTAGAACAGTGAAAATGCCAAAATCTTGACTTAGTATTTTAGCTTTAGCAATTCTGCTTGGTTTTTAATATGCCAATGTCTTGAAGGGAAATTGTGTGTAGGGCTTAGTTTGGGAGGTTATTTCTATAATCCACTTTTCTCTGAGATCTCAGTACCTTAAGTTGTGGCTGCATGATAACCTTGAATTGTAATTTGTTTCTGCTCAACACAAACTGCTACAGATTTTAAGCTTTTCACTTGGGCCTCTTCCTTGTGCCACAACTCAGCAAATGCTCTGATGAAAAATAGCTACAGGAAAATCCTTACAAAATCCTTTGGGATCCTGGACTTTGAGGCTGGACTGCCATGATTGCTTTCAAATAACTTTTTTTTTTATTATTATTAAGTCTTTCGTACATAGATCATAAGTAGACTGTTCAGCTAATCTCAGTGAAAGGAATTTTTTTAAGTAAAATAGAATAATTATAAGAAGCTGAAAAGCTACAATTGAAAAGTTAAAAAGTGTGAAGTTCATGTAACCTCTGATTTTTAATATATATTGCTATAAAATTTCTTGCCCAAACATGGCTCCTTGGGTGAAGCCTGCCTCAGCTCCAAGTGCAGTGAATACTGTTCTCTTCTGTGGCAGCCTGGGTTTGGTCATCTCTTCTATTTTATCTGTGTACATTTCTTCCTCCCAGTATATAGAGGGGTCCGTAACAGAGGCAGTCAACTCTTTGTGTTTCCCCACTTGCAACACTGGACACATGAAGTTCACTCTCAGTAAATAAAGTGAATTGTCCCTTAAAGTTAAGTGCAGGTTTTCTTTTAGTTTTTCGTTTTACAGTGATGACTTTGTGCTTTGTGTAACACTGACTTGGGAAAGAAGAGGCAACAGCATTTTAGATCACAAAAGATACAAAGTAGCTAACAGTCTGGTTGGGAAATCACAGTATGTGTGACATACATCTGAACAGTACAATACAAAATCATTGTGCTCTCAGAACTAGCATGTTGACAGCTCCAGGGGTGCTCCTAAAGTGTCGTGTGAAGGGACTCTCAGGTTCGTGCAATGTGGTGGCCCTGTCTGGACCATGTAGGTGCTATAAGAATTACTGTTATTTGTAAATGCATTATTACATCTAAGTTTTCTATTACTATCAGGTGACTTTGAGTGAAGGTCCTCATCATGTGGCCTTGTTTAAAGATAGTTCTCGGGAGTTTGATCTCACCAAAGAGGAAGATGTAAGTAGACTTCACCCAAGGTTTATATGTGTAACTTTATAACCTGCGTGAACTTTGCAAAAGACAATTAAATGAAATATTTGTGAACTAAAATTTTCTTAGCATTTTGTTGTTTTCCATCAACAGCTTGCAGCATTAAGACATGAAATAGAACTCCGGATGAGGAAAAATGTGAAAGAGGGCTGTACTGTTAGTCCTGAGGTAAGGGTCGCAGTTAATTTCAACAGTGTTTTATGGAAATTAGTGTTTATGGTTTCAAATAAATCACAATGTTGACGTTGATGTTTAGATTGCAGCTGTTCTGAGATGCACAGATTTAAAAAAAATTCCAAATATATCATTTTATGGGGAATTTTCTAATAATTATTTTAGGATCTGAAAAAGAATACCTTTTTTTCTGAATAGCATATCTGATTGGATCAGATATAGAATTTTAAAGTGTATGTTGCCAAAATAACTTTACCAAACTCCCTTCAAAAACTAACATTGTTTTTCTTCCTGAGTAGACCATATCCTTGAATGTAAAAGGCCCTGGGCTACAGAGAATGGTGCTTGTTGACTTGCCAGGTGTGATTAATGTAAGTGTATACCAAACATGTATGTTATTTTAATTGCTATTGTGGGAAACACTTTTAATGACATTTAAAATCTTTTTCTTCAAGACTGTGACATCAGGCATGGCTCCTGACACAAAGGAAACTATTTTCAGTATCAGCAAAGCTTATATGCAGAATCCTAATGCCATCATTCTATGTATTCAAGGTAAATACTATAAAAATATTTTCGTTATACTGTTCACTTCCTTCTTTAGCAATCCAGGCTTCGTTCTTAATAATGCACATTCTGTAAACAGACAAAATAAATGCATTTTTGCCTTCTTCTTACTCATTTTATTAGCAAATAGAATTGAAGTTGGAAATATTTTGATAAATTTCACTGTAGGCATCATTTGCATTGGGTAGAATTTCTTTCTTTCTTTTTTTGTGAGACAGAGTCTCACCATGTCACCCTCAGCAGAGTGCCATGGTGTCAACAGCTTACAGCATCTTAAAACTCTTTGGGCTTAAGCTATTCTCTTGCCTCAGCCTCCTTAGTAACTGGGACTGCAGGTGCCCACCACAATGCCCCACTATTTTTTGGTTGGAGTTATTGTTTAGCAGACCCAGGCCGGTCTTGAACCTGCCAGCCTTGGTGTATGTGGCTGGCACCCTACTCACTGCACTACAGGCACCACGCCTGGCTAGAATTTCTTTTCATAAATAAGGTAAATATATTAAGAAATATTTCTTGTAAACCCAAGTGTATAGCTTGTGCCAAGATTTTAAAATTCACTTTGCATTTTTAAAATCTACAGTGTCATTTTTTAATTTTTTTTCAGATGGATCTGTAGATGCCGAACGCAGTATTGTTACAGACTTAGTCAGTCAAATGGATCCTCATGGAAGAAGAACCATATTTGTTTTGACCAAAGTAGACCTCGCAGAGAAAAATGTAGCTAGTCCGAGCAGGGTGAGGGCGAGTTTCCTTGTATAAGCTCCAGCTATGATAGACATTGACTACTTAAATTAATTTCAATAGCTATGTTTTAATAATACATTCTCAATATAGTAAAATTAAATGTATTTTTTATTCTTCTAGCAGTTAAATATATTTTAAGTGCTTTAGCACAGATTTACGTATTTATACATGTATGTGTCCTTAAAGTATTTTGCTTTTAGATTGTATATTATGCTTTTTAAAGTTATGTAAGCCAGCATCTCACATTTATTTTTTCTACTTTTTAAAATAGATTCAGCAGATAATTGAAGGAAAACTCTTCCCAATGAAAGCTCTAGGTTATTTTGCTGTTGTAACAGGAAAAGGTATGCAAAGATACATTATTATAATTAATTTTTAGTTTGTGTTATTTTCACATAATAAAGGGAAATTTTCTTGGTGAAATTTTGACCTTCGTCTTTTCCCAGGAAACAGCTCTGAAAGCATTGACGCTATTAAAGACTATGAAGAAGAATTTTTTCAGAATTCAAAACTTCTAAAGTAGGTGACCTGTTAAAATAAAAATTTTATAGTGAGAAAGTAGCTTAAACTTTTTATGTAAAAGTCCATGTTTTATAGGTGTTAGTTTGACATCTAATTTCTACAATTTTTTCCAAATAGTGATCTGTATTTAATCAGCAGGAGCTCAAGCCACTCTTTGACAGTATTGGGAACAGTGTGTCTCATGATACAGTAGACACTGGCATAATAAACTGCCCTTTGGAAGGTGGGCATCAAAAGAAACACAGACAATAGTATCATTTTACTTACAGTGTAATTTTTAAAAATGAAAATTTCATCTTCATTTCACTTTCATTTTTAAATACGGGTACACATTTTTCTTACATATTAGGGAAAGTTGGAGGTAGAGGGTATCAAAGGAATAGTATCCTGATATAGTGAAAGAAAATAAGATACTGACCAAAAGGCAAAAAGGAAGAGGTAAAGGGCAGTTGATTACTATTTACTAAAACTGTATGCAGATAGTTTCTGGACATAGAAAAGTGTGTTTGCTTCTAGATACAGTAAATCAAGATAGTTCTTGCAAACACAGTCTTGCTGTGGAGGAAACTGACAAGCACATAGAACTGTGCAATCCAGTACAGTAATCACTAGTTCTATGTAGTAATTAAAATTCAAACTATCTGGCATTCAGGAAAATTAAAAATCCTGTTCTTCAGTCACACTAGCCGCACATATAAAAGGCTCAGTAACCGCATCTTGCTAATAGCTGCTATATAGGACAGCTCAGACATAGAATTCTTTATTACAAATTTTTATTAGCTAGAAAGCATTGAGATAAAAAGGTATAACTAGCTACTCTCATTATAACAAGTGCATTCTCAGACTTAGTGATAGTGTTATTATCCTTTTCGTCATTTTACTATATTTTTGCTATTGTTATATTTTTATAGGACAAGTATGCTAAAGGCACACCAAGTGACTACAAGAAATTTAAGCCTTGCTGTATCAGACTGCTTTTGGAAAATGGTACGAGAGTCAGTCGAACAACAGGCTGATAGTTTCAAAGGTAAGTTGGATTTTTAAAATAAGCAGATAAATTTTAGCATTTTAGTAGCTGGCAACCTTTATCATTCATCATGTCTGTATTCCTTTTCATTTATTTATTTATTTATTTATTTATTTTTGTACCAGAATGTTTATATGCATTTATTTTTGTTCTCATTCTTATTCTACCTTTTATTCTGAAAATACTTTTTCTTTCATATCCAGTTTTTCATGAGTTCCATCACTTCCCTTCTAAGTTTTAAAATTCTAATTCATGTTTTCCTCCCATGTCACATAATTTTACAACTACGAAAAAGTTCTTTTTGAAATGGATTGCAGTTTTTACATTTTTAAGTATACCTCTAGTATGCTTTTATTACATGTAAGCATGTTATTCTGCCCCTTGGTCTATTAGTATAATTTGTAAGCTAAAGTCATGGATTTGTTCTGGAGGCTGAGAAGTCCAAGGTCCGGGGCTTATTCCTTTTATTTTAACAACTGTGTAGTAGTTCATTCACTGTTAGATATAATTATGTGGAAAATGAGAAAATGCCAATCATCACTTGTACAAGAACAGGATTTTTCCTTTGAGAGGAAAATTGCTAGTGTTTGGGGAAAGCTTAGTAAACTGTAGAGAACCTGGACTTCCCCCTTTTGCAAGAGAAGAGAGGAAATGTGTTGGGAAGCAGAGCGCCCCGGGCTTCTCTCATACTGTACTGTTTCCCGAATGTCTGCTCAGTGACTTTGCTTTCATAGTTCTGTCTGACAAGACTGTATTCTCCTTCCCTTTTCTCATATGGAAATCTTACCTGTTTCTTCCACTTAGTCCCTGTAAATATATTATCTTTATTCCCATTTTACAGAAAAGAAACCAGAGAACAGAGTAACTTACCCAAATAGTTTGCCAGTATCAGACAGTAGTAGATAATAGACCCAGGATTTGGATATTGGTGATACGACTACAGAGTCCATCCTTTTAGCATCCGTACTGAACTGCTTCAACTGTGTGTTTGTGGATTGAAAACAGAAACTAAAATCAAGGAGAATTGCTTACAGAGCTTGCAGTAGTGAAATTCTGAGATGCTGAGAGCCCAGATTACAAAGGAGCCATAGGTGCACTCTGGGAAATTCAGTTAGTACTGTAGATATGCAGTATAGCCTTTAACCTCTACAACTAGAAGGAAAATTATCAATTTGTACATTTCCTTCTCCTCAGCAACACGTTTTAACCTTGAAACCGAGTGGAAGAATAACTATCCTCGCCTGCGAGAACTTGACCGGGTAATATTTGGTTACCTCATGTATTCTGTAAATATCTTAATTTAATATTGTGTTCTAAAGAAATTTATGTTGATAGGTGGAATCAGGTGAGGTAAATTACTTTGGTTTGGGCCATAACTACTAATTTAGAGCTAAAGGAATACATATCTAGAAGTAGTTGTCTCTTCTACAATAATTTAAATTATTCAGCACTATATTTAAACCAATGGATGGGAATTTTCCCCATTCTTGGTTACGCTGTAGTGCAAAAGAATTCCTGGCTCTTTCTCTTGCACAGCTGACTTATACCCTTCTGCTGTTGCTATATGGAGTTCAGGGACATGAGTATACTCAGCTTTAAAAAAAAAAATCAATAATAATTATTTAAATTATTTATTAATAAAAGTAAAAAAGGTTCAGGGTCTAGGTGCAATGCCTTTTTCCTATAATCACAGCACTTTGAGAGGCTGAAGTGGGAGGATTACTTGAGACTAGCAAGGTGATAGTGATCTGTGATCTCACCACTGCACCCTATCTCTAAAAAATGAACAAAAATAACAGTTAGAGATCATAAGATATCAAACCAAATGTTTGCAATATTAGTTCTGAGAAGATCAAGAATATTCTTCAATGGTCTTATAGAATTAATATATGTAATCTAAATTTTTTTAAGTTTATATCAACTTTTCACCTTAAGCATTTACCTTGGAGAAGTTTATTCTGATTTAGTGGGAACTAAATATTGTCTTTCCTTGATTTTAAAATGACCAGTGGTTGGCTCCGCGCCTGTGGCTCAATCGGCTAAGGCTCCAGCCACGTACACCTAAGGTGGCAGGTTCCAATCCCCAGCCCGGGTCCGCCAAACAACAATCATGGCTGCAACCAAAAAATGACCGGGCATTGTGGCGGGCGCCTGTGGTCCCAGCTACTTGGGAGGTGGAGGCAGGAGACTCGCTTGAGCCCAGGATTTGGAGGTTGCTATGAGCTGTGATGCCATGGCACTGTACCCAGGGGGATAGCTTGAGGCTCCGTCTCAAAAAAAAAAAAAAAAAGACCAGTGGTTATAAAACAGCATTAATTTACTGGTCAACTAAATTAATATGTTTTGATGCTTATGAACAATATGAAAAACTGCACTCAGAACTGAGTAAATAGGGTAGACCTTTATGTCAGTTTCTTTGTTCTAGTCTGAATAATGGCCTTCCTAAAAAAGAAGAGCATTTTTGCTAGTCATGCATATTGAAAGTCAAACTCAGTCTACTTAGCTGTCTGTGAAAATCATGACAGGGCAAATTTACTGTCTTACGGAAATCTTACTTGTATCCATATTACCTAGAATGAACTATTTGAAAAGGCTAAAAATGAAATCCTCGATGAAGTAATCAGTCTGAGCCAGGTTACGCCGAAACATTGGTGAGTATTTGACTTTCAGCCCTTGCCTTACAGACTTTACTACATGAGTAGGGTAAAATACTAAAACTTAGACTGATGCTAAGGTGATTAACATGGTCTTAGCTCATCCCTCAAAGTACTTAGTAACTATGCAAGAACATGCAAGTATGTCTTTTTGCAAAGACTAACCACTGTTGTAGTCTAACCAATTGAATTTCTGGACAATGGTTTTCTCCATGTCCTTTTTCAGTCTTAAATCACAATTTCTATAAAATCTTTTGGGCAAAATGTTACTGAATTGTCCTTTTTATAGAAAATGTTTAGCATCTGTCAGGACTGGTTGCTCCTGTTGGATTAATCATAGAGAACGAAACTATAGAGAAAATTGATACATAAAAGGAAATTGGTATGTATTTTCAAGTTCTATCTCCTGAGTAAAAATAGTTCCTACTTCCTGTGACATGTGTTTATGTTGTATATAAATCACATTTTGAATTGAATCATATTTAATATTTTTTTAGAAAGCAAGTAAATGCATCCTTTTGAAAAATTCTCATGCAAATCTCTTTTAAAGCAAACTACTTCCTTGAATTTATGTTTTATATAAATTTGGCCATTCTTAAATTTGTTGAAATGGGGCACTGTAACCAAATACATTTTGTGGGAGGCCCAATAACCAGTCTAAGCCTTAGTTTCCCCATTTGTTAAAGAGAACTGAATAAATTCAATAGATTTCAACCTTCTGGGTTGGGGATTAAAAACAAACAAACAAAAAATCAAATAACCACTAAGTACCACAAACTAGCTGTGTGTAAGTAGCCTTGAAATTTTTTCAGTCATATTTTAATTAATAAATTCCTTATGCATAAATTATATTTCTAATAAACTCTGTGGTATATTTAAGAATTTGTCATTCTTGTAGCAGAACGATTCTTACTGCCATTTATGATAAATATTTCTTCTATATACTCCAGTAAAGGTTATCAAAATTGAGCCTAGACAATATCTAGTCCTTAATCTTAAATTTGACATCACTAGCTTTGTCACCTCAGTACACTTTCTGCCAAAGTGCTGAAGCCTCTTCTTTCTTTAAGTAGTCAAAATTTGCCTATGTTTAATCTCTCTTCATCCACAAAAACAGATCCAACCTTGTCGGTACTTACTGATTGATTAACTAAATGTTATATATACAACACTACTGATGTTTGTTACTTGTATTTTAAGCCAGTTCTATGGCTTTGTATAAGTCATTTAGCTTTTGGAGTTGCAGGGAACATAAGGATTTTATAGATAAGTGTGTGTGTTTGTGTGTGTGTGTGTGTGTGTGTGTAAGTGTATATATTTATGTGTTTACATAGATAAATCTCTCTTGAAATGACCTAGAAAGGCAACCGATATTATTAATTCTGTGTGTCCCATAGAATGAATATAATACTAAATGTTGCTTTGCTAGGATACATGTGGTAATGCTCATAAAAGATTTGTAGGGCGCGCCTGTGGCTCAGTGAGTAGGGCGCCGGACCCGTATACTGAGGGCGGTGGGTTCAAACCCAGCCCCAGCCAAACTGCAACAAAAAAAAAAAGATTTGTAAAGTGTAAGAATTAATAAGGTTATTTATAAGAGGAAAAATGTGATCCCTTTGTAAATTTTTTACAAAAAAATGGAAAGGTTAGTTTTGTTTGGGCAGAGCAATCGTGAAATCAAAATATTTCTTCACTAAAGTAAGCCTTGAAGACAAATCTAATTTATTTGAATGCCAGGTGTCTGAAAGGAACTGTAAAGATATCAGAAAACAGTATTGCCAGATTGCCCATTGAAAAGGCAAGAGAAAACTAACACATCCGGCTGCCCAAGGTTTATTTCTGTGAGCTGCCAGATCACATGATTCTCGACGATCTTTTTATTGCCTTTTTTTTTTTTTAGACTCTGGAGCTTAATACAAACATACATCAGAATACCAGGTCCTCACCTCTTCACTCTTCATGCCATATTGAATTCAGCCACATTATACCCAAAGCACTTTATTTTTTTGTGATGTAGTTGATGTTGTCTTACGAGTTTTTATTCATTTATTTATTTACTTATTTTTGTGGAGACAGAGTCTCACTTTATTGCCCTCAGGAGAGTGCCGTGGCATCCCACAGCTCACAGCAACCTCCAACTCCTGGGCTTAAGCGATTCTCTTGCCTCAGCCTCCTGCGTAGCTGGGACTACAGGTGCCCACCACAACTCCTGGCTATTTTTTTGTTGCAGTTTGGCCAGGGCCAAGTTTGAACCTGCCACCTCTCGGTATATGGGGCTGGTACCCTACCCACTGAGCCACAGGCACTGCCCCATCTTACAAGTTTTTATGGATATATTTTTGCTGCTTAATGCTGAATATGGTATTTTAGGACCATATTCATGTTTTATGGTGCCCAGAATGTTCATAATTATTTTGTCACAGGACTGTTTGATTTGCATTTGGTGATCTGAAAGTAGTGTTATAAGCATTTTATGTCCTGACATGATACTTTATTTATAAACATTCTATTGTTCTTTAATTATATTTTAAGAACGTTACTGGGCATTTATATAGTGCATTATAGTGCATTATAGTAGGAAATAGGCTCTTTCATTTTTCAATATACCTGATTTTCAAGATTCCGTCAATAGACATTAAGTAGGAAATGTTGGTATATCATTAACATTATATGACCATCAATGTAGGCATGTATTTTCTATAAGAATAGCTGGCTAGAAAATAAAAAGAAAAAAGAATAGCTGGCTAGCTCATAGAATATTTTTATTTTCTAAAAAATCATACTATGATATGCATGCAATATTTGAAGAGAAGTAGTAACTTTATTTTGAATTAGTTTAAAGGAATAAACAAAAAATAGGAAAACACAGTCAAGTACCCTAACTCATTGAGAAATCAAACAAGATTTAGATATTATCTGACAATTTAAAGGTAAATAAGTGTTAGGTCAAGGCAGGGGCAGGAATGTTGCAAAGGCTAGGAGGTGAAAACAAGAAAGGTAATACAGATACCTGTGTCCTTAATACAGATGAGGTCTAGAGGCAGGAGATAAAACAGTAGGTGTGACAAGATTATTAAGGTGTATAGACATGTTCAGAAGCTTAATATTTAGCCTGTGAGCAGTAGGGATCATTGATGGGGATTAGGGTCAGATTTGCATTTTAGAAAGATCTTTGTAATATGGAAAATGGAATACGTGTGGATTAAACTATAAGCAAGGAAGCAGTTGTTGCAGTAATGTAGGCAAGAGGTGATGGTGGTGTGAACTTGGAGAGGAGTAGTGTAGGCAGAGAAGGAGAGGTGTTTGAGATATTGGAGAGGTAGCCTAGAAGATAGAAGTGATAGGATTTAGTGATTAGATGTATAGGTGTGAAGAAGAATCCATCAAGTAGTGAGTACATTTATAGCCAGTAATTACATAGCTCAGAGTATATGGAAATGAAGATTTGTTTGACAAGGTGAACATATAAGACTCTTCAACTTGGTTTTGTTGGTTTATCCTTGGAATGGGTTACTGTTCAGCCATTGAAAAATGTGGAGTGCTGACACGAAAACTATATACAACATACTTCTATATTAAAACCTTTTATAAAACAGTGTGTATAATATACTGCACACATATATTTATACATACACCGACACAAATATATGGGCATTATATTCTTTTGATGATAAATTAAGCTGTAAATAGTGGTTATCTCCTGAAAGGATAATTATGAGGGACTTCTTACTTTTTCTCTATGGGTTGAAGTTACATGGAGTAAATCCTCTGCTTTAAAAAAAAATTTATTTTCAAAACTATTTTTTAAATAAAATGAAGTGGAGGTAAAGTTCCTAGAAATAAAGAAGGTAAAAAGACTACAATGTTAATTGTATTTTGTATATTTGTGGAAGTTATCCCTGGTTGATGGCAAAACCTAGGCTAGAAAAGATGTCTGTAATAATATAGAACATAGGCTGGGGAAATCGGTAGATAACTAGTAAAGGTTAGCAGGTGGTGTGACCAGATGGGGTAGTCTTACAGTACAGGGGTTTTTACATGAGAATTGAGGAAGAACAGTCAGAAGAGAAACTGGTAAGGAGGATATAGCTTCCAGTTCCTCATTCTGAATCATTCTGAAGCCCATTCAGTGAGTTAACAGCTTCTACTCAGCAGAATTTGAGGACAATCACAATTCTTAAGGGAGAGTCAGAAAAGGTTTGGATATGAAAAGACCAGGAAGAGAGTGGGAATGTAAAATGGTTTATTTGTCATGGAAGAGGGTACGGGAAGCACAGTAAAATTGTTGTGATGGAACAGTGGGACTCAGACCAGGGACAGCAGCTTGGTGATGAAAAACCAGGAGAGGCTGGGCAAGGATAGATAGCTATAGCCACCTCTGTGGGCTGGAAAGCAGCAGCCTCCTTTGAGAAAGTGACTTTAGGCTGGCCAGGATATGGTAGTCTGGATTTTTGTTATGGTTTCCTTGAAAGGGTGCCTAGCTATAGACTCTTCGCCCACAGACTTCTATGAAGAAATAGCATACCAGTTCGGAGGCAAGAGCAGAAGAAAGCCCCAGCAGCCAGAGGTTGGATCCTGTTGAACTTCCGGAAATCTTCTTGAGTTTGTGTTTAAAATGGTATCTGAGAAGGAATCCCTGACAAGCTGCTTGTCTTGCTCCTTAAATTCTCCCACTCTCTGTCATTAACTCAGTGACTAAATTCTCTCTGTCCTCTGGGCCCCAGTGGTAAATCCTCTCTTTACCTGCTTTCTTTTTTCTGACTATAACTGAAAAACAACCTATGTTTACAAGGAGAATCCAGCGGCTAATTCATGGATTCCTTAGGCTTCATTAACACACAATGTTTAGGAGGGGCAAGGAGATACTGAGTCTTCTCACCAGACAGACTACGGCTTGACCTTGGACAGCAGAGATGTTGCTACCCTGAGCGGCATCCTGAAGGTCTGAGGTTACTTTTAAGACCCACCCTGTGCCAAGCAGAGTATTTGTTTTTGTTATAGTATGTCTATTCCAGTGAAAATTACTTAAAGAGAAGTCAAATATTTTCTTGAGATTTTGGTATTTTTCTTAATTAAAATAGTTGTCTTTTTCTTATTTAGTGATCTGTGTTCTTATAAGAAGTCTCTTAAAGCAGAATTTTTATCATAATTATGCATCTTTTATATTGTTATATTAATCATGAAATGTTGAAAAATGTTATCTGGGAGTACTCCATAACATCTGTGTGCTTTGTGTTATGATATGATAAATTGTAAAAATGATACCAAGAAGTTTTCAGTCTTGGACTCCACAGTAAACACGTTAAAAAGTATGTGTTAATACTAGACAAATAAGCACATGAAAAGATGCTCAGATTTATTAGTCGTTTGAGAAATGCTAAGTAAAACTACAATAAGATACCACTAGAAATCTGCTAGAATGGCTAAAATTATAAATGATGGACTATGCCAAGTGTTGGTAAGGATGTAGAGCAGTAGTTCTTAACCTGTTGGTTGTGACCCACAGGAGCTGTATTAAAGGGTTGAGGCACTAAGGTTGAGAACCACTGCTGTAGAGGGTTTAGAACTCTTGTTCTCTTCTAGTGGGAATATAAAATGGCACATCTATTTTGGGAAGCAATTTGGTAGTATCTTAAAAAATTAAACATAGAATTACCATACAATCCCCCTATTCTACTCCTAGATGTTTTCCAAGAGGAAGGAAAGCATATATCCACATACAAACTTAGATGTAAATGCTCATAGCAGCTTGTTGTAATAGTCAACAACAGGGTAATAGCCTGACTGTCCGTCAACACCTGCACAGATAAACAAATGTATGCAATAGAATACCATACAGCAATAAAAAGAAGTGGAATACCACATGTTAATATACACAACAGCTGATGAATCTCAAAATCGTTGTGCTGAGTGGAAGAAGATAGGGGACATTCCATGTGGTTGCATTTATATACAATTCTAGAAAATGCAAACTAATTATAGTGACAGAAAGTTGATCTAGTGGTTATAACTTTCAGAGACGATGAATATGTTTGTTATTGTGATTACTGTAATCACAGATGTATGCACATGTCAAAGCTTACTAAAACCTTAAATAAGTGCAGTTTAGTGTAAGTTCACACAATATGAAAATTTACTATAAGCTGTTTTTAAAAACTTAATGTTATATTTAGATTTGGTATTCTTGATTTTTTTTTTTTTAAATTTCAGGGAGGAAATCCTTCAGCAGTCTTTGTGGGAAAGAGTATCTACTCATGTGATTGAAAACATCTATCTTCCAGCTGCCCAGACCATGAATTCAGGAACTTTTAATACAACCGTGGATATCAAGCTTAAACAGTGGACTGATAAACAGCTTCCTAATAAAGCAGTAGAGGTTAGGATATAATTTAATTAAATGGGTAAGAAGCATTATCTGAAGGGAGTAGGAGCTGTGAATTTTAGGTTTTATTCCCATCACAGCCACTATCTTTCTTTTTGGTCCTTATATACCATTTATTATTTGTTCCTCATGTCTGTGTTGGAACTAACCTTAATATTGCTACCAATTACTATTGCTATAATAATTTACTAATAGGTATATTTTGCACCGAGGCTATTGGTTATTCTTGCAACGATAGCCTTTAACAAATCCAGCAAGCAACATTTGTTTGAATGTTACAAACTTTGAACAGCTTTTGCAGATAGAGATTCTATAAGGAAGATATTTAATGGATTAAACATTTCATTTACTGAAATGTTTACATTTACACAAATATGCTTTAAAAATCATTTCCTTAGTTAGGATTCTGACAGAAGATTATACCATATAAAAAACTACCTTAGAGAATCTATTTCCATCACCCAAGTCTTGACTCTACCACTGAATAGCTGTATAATCTTTGGACTAGTTGCTTAACCTTTCTGTTCTGCATCTGTAAAATAGGGATGGTGATGTTGCCTGCCTCACAGGGTTGTTGCAAGGATCAGATAAGTTAATAGGTATAAAATACTTAGACAATACCTGGCCCAAAGGAGCTGCCCAGGAAATGTAGCTGCTGTTAGTATGTCTGTCATTTCAGTTGGTCTTTTGTACACATTCCTCTATGACCACTGATTTTTCTAGCTGTAAGTCAGTGTGTCTTTTTCTTCTTTATGAAGTTGCTCACAAAATTAGGGCCGGTGTTAAAGTAATTTTGTTTTTCCGACCTATCTTAGATATAAAGTACGAGTTTCTAATTTTTCAGGTGTGATTTCACTCCTTTCCAGTCTCAGTTTCTTTTACCTCTGTTCTCAGTTTTCTCAGTCTTCTCTTTCTGTGAACTCCTGCAGCCTCCCTGCCTAGCTGCATGTCTCTGAGCCCTGGGCAGCTCTTGACACATTTACTCCTAAAATAATTGGGGAGCTGCTACTACCCCTTCACTAACTTGCCTTGCTATTGAAGTTAACTTTTTTCTGAGCCCTGTCCCATGAGAAGACATTTTCATATCCTAAGATGCAAACCGCGGAAGCTGTCATAAAAATGGCAGTGATTGTGTCTACTGCAGTTTTTTACCTTCCATACTGGGTGTGGTAGAAAGGACATGACGCTAGTGGGGGTCAGGATCCACAGGTGGATCTTAATGCCCACCCCACCATTTACTCTGTTCTCCTGGACAGCCACCTTTCTTGATGCCTTAATTTCTTTGTTTCAAATAAGGAAAGGCTAAATGTAATATACAACATTAAATAGCCCACTTAATTATAGGTAGATTTAGTTCTGAGTTATTTTTGACACTAGTCTTCCTTTCCCCACTCCAGTAATTAGGAATTAGCTACGATATAAAGCTGAGTAATACTGTTCTGTGTTTGTAAATATTGATGCATTGCTTCATACTTTTGTTTAAAGACAAAGACGTGAAGAATCTTCACATTGAGTCATTAAGAAATTGTAAACTTTTTGCAGTGTGGAAGAAGCAGGCACGCTGAAAGCTGAAATGTCTTATAGGTTAAAATAAATAAACTAAATCCTGTGGCAGACTGAGGAAGCATATTATCTAAGTGAGGCAACTCCTTTTCACGCCAGCAGGTGATGTCTTGTAGGAATACAGGCATACCATTCCCTAGTTCAAGAGAAGCTGGTAGTAACAGATTTTTATACGAAGTCTCTCAATTTTTAAATATTAGAAACTAATTTTCCAAATGTAAAACATTGGAAAACTTTGTGCATGTCTACCAAAATGTGTTGGGAGGCTGAAACCGGGCCACCTACCACCAGTGTGATAGGTGTGAGACCAGTGTGAGACCTCCACACCATAGTTTATATTTGCCTTTTTGTTAATTGCATGTGTATTTTCTGATAAGCTGATTTTATCATATCTGTTTGGCTTAAGTTTTTGTGTTACTTTCCATGTTACGTTTTAAATTAAAACATATAATTATAAATACAGCTTTTTTCTTTTAAATAATTCTAGGTTGCTTGGGAGACCCTACAAGAAGAATTTTCCCGCTTTATGACGGAACCCAAAGGGAAAGAGCATGATGATATATTTGATAAACTTAAAGAGGCCGTTAAGGAAGAAAGTATTAAACGCCACAAGTGGAATGACTTTGCAGAGGACAGCTTGGTATATGTCATTTGTATATTAGGATATCAGCCTCAAATTTTTATATAACTTCTCAAACTGATATTATTTCATGGGAAACTATTTTTGTATATTTTATATATGTATTATCACATTCTGAATTTAACCCTGTCCAATCCAGTTTTTTCACCACCCACATACTCTCTAGTTTCTATTCATTTTAGGCAGGAAAGAGGTTGAACTACTTGTAATTATCTTATAGTTTTAAAAGAGAAAAACATAAATATGAGCTCTTTTAGTGATTTTATTATCGTTATTTATAACCCCTCACCCCAAAAATCATTATGTCAGACTTTGTCTTACATAGGATCAGAAAGTCTTAAAATAATAAGGTGAAGAAGTATATTTATGCCCCTTTAAATTTCTCTGTCCTTCTACAGTCAACTTTTGCTATTTTTATTCTTGGGTTCCATTTCAGAAAAAAGTCAAATTGCAATGAACAGACTTCCATAAACTTCTACAAATTGTCATCTATTAGCCATTTCATGGTCCTGTCTCTAGATAGCCACTTCTAATTTTATCCTCTGTGGTAATGAAAGGAACTAAATATATTGGTTTTCAGTGGATTTAAATCATAAAATGTTAGTCTTCTAGAATTATAACACTGTCATGTCTTGAATGTTCACTGTTCCAGCAACTCTGCTAAATATTTTACAAGTATTGATTTGGTCCTTAAATAGTCCTGTTATTGTCATGGCAGAGCTGTGATTCAAGCCTTGCTCTGTCTCACTACAAGGCCTGGCTCCCGACCACCTGATAAATCTTTTGCTATGTAGAAAGTTCTTACAGCCATAATGAAATCTATTAAGCACCTGCTTTGCTCAGAGAGTTAAGAGAAGTACTGTTGAATTATAGGATTGAACAGTATTTTTAGGAAGGCACTTATCTGACTGTGGACTGGTTGTAATTTGTTTGGAAAAAATGCTTGTCTTCATGTTTGAATACCACATTTATTCTTGTTAAGATTGGTTTTCTGAGACAGGGGTGCCATTTTTGTTCATTCACTCAAAAATTCAAAAATTATAAAATTTGGAGACCAATTTTAACTGTAATAACATTTATGATTATCTAAACCTTTTAAGCATCTACCCTACTGCTTTTTTCTTTGCTGTTAGCAGTGAGATAATAGTTAATTTTTTTCTCCTCTCTTTTTTGAGAAGGCTAAAGACAGATCATATGGCAAAAAGGAGAAGTGGAAATGACCTGAATTATAACCCTTGAATTTTAGGGTTCTGTATGTTGCATTTTATTAGTTATTTATTAGTTACTGTACTGTTATTTTTTATATTTACTAAGATGTCAAATAAAATTACTAAATTGATAAGACATAAAAACAAACTAGCTTTTTCTTTACTTGTCATTTTAGAGGGTTATTCAGCACAATGCTTTGGAAGACCGGTCCATATCTGACAAGCAGCAGTGGGATGCAGCTATTTATTTCATGGAAGAGGCTCTTCAGGCTCGTCTCAAAGATAGTAAGTGTCCTTACCATCATGGTTGTTGACATGGGGTTATTGAGGGATGAGGAATATTAAATTCTGAGTATTCTGAGTGGTTAAGAAATCACCCACATTTATGAATGTTTATAAAATATAATTAATATCAATTCAAGGTCTATCAATACCATACATGAATATTATTTGTGGGATTTTTTTTTTGGTCAATTTCTTTGTAGCTACTTAAAAATAATAAATAAATTGGACATGTGATATTTATATACACTCATTCTAAAAAGCTATAATTCAGAATCTTTTCAGTGTGTTTGCTACTGTAGGAATTTTATAAGCAATTGTACTTTTTGGAGATTCTAAACACATATAATTAAATTTTTTTGTTCATGTGTTATGTAATATTTTTTCTTTATATTTTTCTTAAGACAGAGTCTCAGTTTGTCACCCTTGGTAGAGTGCCGTGGTGTCACAGCTCACAGCAACCTCAAACTCTTGGGCTTAAGTGATTATCTTGCCTCAGCCTCCCAAGTAACTAGGACTACAGGCATCTGCCACAGTGCCTGGCTATTTTTAGAGACAGGGTCTCACTCTGGCTCAGTCTGATGTTGAACTCCTGAACTCAAGCAATCCATCGCCCCAGCCTCCCAGAGTGCTAGGATTATGGGTGTGAGCTACCACACCCGTCTTTTTTCATTTTTTTCTTTCTTTATTTCAACTGACTCCATATTGATACAGTACTTTGAAATAGTTGAGAAAGCAAGACTATAGTAAGTGATAAGATTCTTGATAAATAATTTATTTTTAATGTTTCTAGCTGAAAATGCAATTGAAAACATGATAGGTCCAGATTGGAAAAAGAGGTGGTTATACTGGAAGAATCGGACCCAAGAGCAGGTAAAAACAATAAATCTCTAGTCTCATGATGACATGATTTTGTTCATTTTAGTTCAAACATTAAAATATAGAGCAATCTTCAGAATTTCAGAACTTTTTTATTAGCCTTTCTAAAATATAATCAATCTTTAGAAAAAAGAGTAAGCTACATAGGAAAGGTTTTTTTTTTTTTTTCTTTGCAGTTTTTGGCTGCAACTGGGTTTAAGCTCACTGCCTCTGGCATACAGGGCCGGTGCCCTACTCCTTTGAGCCACAGGCACCACCTCATAGGAGAGTTTTTTTAAAAAGTAAAATGTCTATTATTAAAAGAGGAGATGAGAAACATGTCCCTTTTCTGGCTGATTATTCATTTCTGTTCTCTACTTGTTGTAAAAAAGATGAAATTTTTGAACAAAAAATGGTAACAATTTCATATGATGTACAAAGTATGTGATTGGGGGAAAGATAGGTTTTTTTTTAACCTTATCTTTGAATCTTTTCGTTGAAAATAATATTCAGATTATTTTCTTTGTTTCTGTGTTTCAAAATAGTATAAAATTCAGTATAAAGTATACTGAAGTATAAAGATTCAGACAAGAAATTGAATTGTAGAAATCCTATCCATAATAAACATTTAATGAGTACTTCAGAAGAACAAAATAGTAAAGTTAAATGTAAATAACTTTAAAAATGAGCTAATAGTAGGAAAATATATGAAGTCCTCACCCCAGACCTCTGCCTCTTTATATTTTTTCCTGTGGCTTCTTTTCCTATTTATTAGTCTCATATCATTGGCTCTTTCTATATTCATTCTTCTTAAATGAAAGATTCCAACTAGAATATAATATAGACTCTAGGTACAAAAATGAAATAATGACGGAGAAAAGTTACTTTCTTGTTTTCTTTGGTCCTTGAATTCATTAAGTTAGAGAAAGATCAAGAGATGGAAAAATTGAGAGAGAGAAGATAAAGAGAATGAAAAATTACCAAATGACATGTTTATTTTGTATTTTTGTTTTCATTTTAAATACAGAGTTAATTAAATTATAGTTTTTCACAGTTCTTATTTCTTAAGTTCAGTCAGGTATGTCTCAACTTGTCTCTAAATAGTGACGAGACAGTCTTCTCTTTTTATTCTGTTGCGATTTTGCAGAAAATGAGTCATTAAGAGATGGAAGAGAAGCTAAGGAGAGGGCATAGTCAGTGATCGGATCCTGCGTGTGTGCAGGGTGCACCAGTTGTTATCTCTGCTCTGCAGATGGTCTCAGAGAGGGAGATCTGTCAGAAAAGGGTTTCTAGGGGATCCAGCAGAAGTTTCTGACTTTGATAAAGGAAGAGGCATTGATTAGGAAGAGCTGGTGTAAGGCAGATAAACTGAAAAGAAAAATGGTGTCTGGCCTTCAAGGCTTCGGGAAATTAGGCCTAAAGTCTAATCAATGATGACAAAGCACCAGCACTAAATATGCTTTGGTTAAACACTCAGAAGTAGATGATTTAAACCCATAGAAATCCCTTCAAGAGAAGCAAAGGAATTGGTTTTAATGTCAGTACAAAGTGTCCGTTAGCCTAGAAGGGGAATCTAGAAACCTTTCAGGTAAACATCTTCTCTCATCAGGGTTCAAGGCGGTGCCTTAGAACAGGGGCCACAATTTGGCAAATAGAGGGGAGGGACATCAGAATTGCCTGGGGGGAAGTGTTTACATATATCCTTTTGATTTTTCCTTCAAAAGATAGCCTCTAGTCAGACCTACTGAGTCAAGTTCTCCTTCTGTAACTTTTCTATCCCTCCCAGTTGAAAACTACTGTTCTAGACCCTCTATCTGAAGGTTACAGTCAAAAACCAATTCTAGAAGAGATTAAGAATATCCTCAGGTCTCACCTTGCAAGTTTAGGTGTATAACAGTTTCTTCTAGTTTTGTGACGTGATTTAGCAAGAAAAGAAACAAGATTGTCCTGTATTAAGATGGGAAATCCATGATCTGAAACTGTTTTGTGCTTGTATGTTTGTTTTTCCTTAGTTTTCTATGAAAATCTCTCCCTTTGAAACATTCTCATCTTGTTCGAGATAAACTAACAGAGATCTCTGTCAGAGTAGAGGGGAGAGTAGTTCTCTTCTGAAGGCCAGCCAGGTGTGGTGCAAACGGTGCCTGGTGGCGAGTAGAAAGGGAGGAGTGAAAGCACAGCACGGGATGAGCGGGGAGCACCGTTGACAGAGGTGGCCTCCTGCCTCTGAATAGCAGGAGACATTTAAGCTAACAGTGAACTCTGTTAATTTACATTTCCTCTAAATTGTCATGTTTTCAGAGTAATAATTAATTGTTCCATTTATGAGCCAATTATTTGCATTTTAATGTTATCCTTGTATAGATACTCAGATTCCATAGCTGTGATATGGTCTGTGGCAACGTATAATAAGTGAATCTGAAGCTAGTTTCTTTTATTATATAATTTTGAATGAAGGGTTGAAAATGACAAGAGACATTTAATTTGACATAGTTTAAGAATTTTATTTGCAAACTTATAATTAGGGTATGTTTTCCCCCTGTGGTGAAAAGATTATGAACAGTTATTTAAAAGAAACGAAGTAAATTTAAGAATGATAAACATAGGAGCAGTCTAAAGTATAACTTTATAATGAATCGGGGAAGGGGAGAGGGAAGGGAGGGGAGGGGGAGAATGGGTGGAGGGAAGGTGATTGGTGGGATCACGCCTATGTTTCATCTTATAAGGGTACATGTGAATCTTTCTAAATGTAGAATAAAAATGTCTTAACACAATAACTAAGAAAATGACATGACGGCTATGTTAACCAGTTTGATGAAAATATTTCAAAATGTGTATAAAAACAGCACACTGTACCCCATGACAGTAGTACACAGCTATGATTTAATAAAAAAAATTTAAAACTCCAACTGCGTTTTATATTTAATTTACTGGAAAAGAAGCATATAAACAGATTGACATTGTTATAGTAATGTGATTCTTAGTTGTAAGGCATATATAAAATGTAGAACATTTTTTTCCATGAATTCAGAGTACTTTTTCCTAGCAAATTATATCCTAAGGTCAAGAAAGAAAGTACATAGTAAGGTTCCTGGAGCTTCAACTTAAAACATTTCAGCAAAAATAAAAACATAACAAATAAGACTAATTCCTGTCTCCCCCCCACCTTCCTTAAAACACATTGTTCTATATTCATAAGCCAGTTAACCAGATTCATAACCCAGGGTATCTTGTTTGTTATGATTAAGGTTGGGTCCCCTGTGATACCATAATAGTATATTGAAATTGAGACTCTGTTTTTACAAATGCCAAACTATGATCCATCTAAACACAGCCCTCTTTCACACATTTTAAAGAGTGTTCACAATGAAACCAAGAATGAATTGGAGAAGATGTTGAAGTGTAATGAAGAGCACCCAGCTTATCTGGCAAGTGATGAAATAACCACAGTCCGAAAGAACCTTGAATCTCGAGGGGTAGAAGTGGATCCAAGCTTGGTAATAAACATTGCTGAAAAGTGTGAACCTGCTTCCTTATGTTTGCTTTTTGCAGCAAAATGTTACTACTTCTAATGTGTCACTCAGATATTTAAGCACTTAATTTGACTTTGGTCATATGTACATTTGCTGACAGTGAAAATGTAGTTATTTTGAATGTGTGAAAAGTAGAAATTTTATTCTTAGTATCACTTTTTAAAGGATAATACTTCAAGTTTTAAATGGGAAAATTGAGACTTGAATTTCTTAAGTTCATCATATAATTTATTGGGTAAGTTCATCATGTAATTCTTAGAAAAGTCATGAAACCCACCCCATCACACTGTTAATGATTGTAAAATAGAATTTCTATTTAAATATAGCTTACATATTTATACAGAGGGTACCAAAAAAATGTATATACATTTTAAGAAAGAGAAAAGCTTTATTTAAATTGTAATACTCAGTGTATACCAATAACACTTGTTATATTGCATCTTGTAGCTATTGTAATTTGTGGGAGTCAAGTGTCACTTGCATATTAACAATTTTAGTAGTTTTGTTCTTTCTTACAATGTATGTACATTTTTTGGCACCCTCTGTATATTTGTGTTTAACAGTCAAATATAACTCAATTAAATCTGAGCGAGTTTAGAAAACTATAACTGTTAAGTTTTTAGTAAATTAGATTGACTGTAATAACAGTGTTTGTTTAAAACACTGCTAATTTTTAAGGACATAAACTGGTAAGGAGTCAAAGTAGTAAATCTAATCTTTGTTTTAAGAAGTTGATTAAAAAGTAGATAAAAAGGGTTGTAGAATAAAAAACATTGCTATTTTAATTAACTCTTTTTATAAATAAATTTTGTGTACGACTTGTCAGTGTGGTTGAACAACATGAAGAATGTCGAGTAACTTTGTTTTTGCTTTCTCTTCCCATTTTAGATTAAGGATACGTGGCATCAAGTTTATAGAAGACATTTTTTAAAAACAGCTCTAAACCATTGTAACCTTTGTCGAAGGGGCTTTTATTACTACCAAAGGCATTTTGTAGATTCTGAGGTATGGTTTCCGAAATTGAAGTGAAATGTTTTTGACATTTGTGGCTTACAGATATTCAAAAGTAAACTTCTCCTTTAGCATTAAGTCCTATGACCATCTGGAGAAAAAAGTATATATAATATATAAAGAATAACCTAACTCTTACCTTTTTAAAGATACTTGCTACTTCTTAGTAGCTACATCGTAACATGCCTATCATTCCCAATACCTATTAGAATATGTGTGTATATAAATGGTTTATATATAAATGTTAAAAAAAAAAGAAATAGTCACTTGTAATTCCTTGACCTAGAAGTTATTTTAGTTATCATTTTTATGTATTTCTATTCAACTTTTTCTGTACATGGGGAGAGTATATTTATGTAAGTATATAACATAACCATCCATTTGCATATTGGAAATAATACTTTAAAGTACTTTTTTTTTACTTTTTTTATAATGTATTATAATTATTTTTTTTTTCTTAAATCATAGCTGTGTACATTAATGCAATCATGGGGTACAGTGTGGTGTTTTCATATACAATTCGAAATACTCTCATCAAACTAGTTAATGTAGCCTTTGTATAATTATTTTTTATTACCGAATCTTATTTTAAATCTTTAAAAGAACCGTATAAATGTCTTGTAATAGACTGTTGTAAATTAATGTCACATTTTACAAAATAACCCCTAGGTGGCAGCAGACTGGTATATTTTGAGCATTTTCTTCCAAGCTAAAATACTTTTAAATATCCTTTTGAAAAGCTTTTTAAATTATCTTATTTAACTGATACTTCTAAAATAGTTTTATTTTCAGAAGTTTAAAAGAAATTTGTATTTACATGCACCTATGTAAAAGTGTCAAATATTTTGCATAATTTTAATTGTTGAGACAACCTCTGTATAGAGTAAGCTTCTTTAAAAAAATCCATTTATTTTCATATACAGTTGAATTTCAAAAATGGCTTGAGTGTACACTCAAAGAAAAGAGGTTAATCATAGGACATATATAAGAGAAACGTGGTTGTTAAACTGAAACTAAATATAAATTGGGGGTATATGCTCTGAATTTCTACTTATATAGAATGTAATGAAATTCTCTCCTTCCCAATCCTGTTTGTTTTGTCTTTGGGATCAAAACAAAACTGTACAGAGGTGGAGGGCGAATAGAGCCCAAATATTATAACTGAATAGAGCCCAAATCATGTAGAATTTCATGGATTCGGTAGCTTGTATTGATGATGAGAGCGTATGTAATAGTGTATGTAATGTAAATCTAAGTGTTTTTTATTAGAATATATGTTCTGACTTCATAGTTTGTGTTCATAGTATGTGTTTATAATCATGCTTTTTATTTTAAAATTTCCCTCTTGATTAATATTTCAGTTGGAATGTAATGATGTGGTCTTGTTTTGGAGAATACAGCGCATGCTCTCTATCACTGCAAATACTTTAAGGCAGCAACTTACAAATACTGAAGGTAAGCCATATAGGGACTGCTTTCTCATTTTGACATTAAAAAATAATAGTTGTGCAGACCTAGGAATTTGGGGTTTCAATGAGCTGTGATTGCACCACTGTACTCCAACCTGGACTGCAGGGACTTGGTCTCTTTAAAAAATAATAATAATAAGAGTAATAACATTCATTTTTAATATAAGGGTACCAGAATACTTCTCTAAAAGTCTACTTATTAGAAAAACTGAAAATTATAACTTGTCTTTAAAATATTAATGAGAATAGATGATAATTGTCAAAAATGGGAAATAAAACATACCCGGAGTGTATTGCACAAAAAGTCTTAAAGCATCACCTAGGTTTTTGGGAACACGGCACTTCCATGAAAGTGTCATTGCTTGAGAATAGAACATTCTCTGAGATTATGTATGAGCCTAGCAAAGTATCTAATGTGATGAGAAAAAATGTAAACTTGCTCTTCATATGTAGATTAATTTTATCATTTTTTGTGTTCATAAAAATCATACTGAGGTTTTTTTCATTTGCCTTGAACAGTTAGGCGATTAGAGAAAAACGTTAAAGAGGTACTGGAAGATTTTGCTGAAGACAGTGAGAAGAAGGTTAAGTTGCTCACTGGGAAACGAGTTCAGCTGGCCGAAGACCTCAGTAAGTAGCTCTTCCTGCCTATTCATCTTTCCCCTTTTCATTTAATTGTTCATCCATTTAATCTCAAACTTACAGAAAAGTTACAAGTATCTTCAAGGAACTTTTTTTTCCTGTGGACTATTTGAGAGTAAGTTGCTGACTTGAAGTACCACCATGGCCAAGTACTTTAGTATATATTTCCTAGAAACAAGGATTTTCTCCTAGCAACTACAATGCAAACACCAAAATCTTGATGTTAGTTAGCCCTGATGCATTTCTGTATTTAATTCTTAGAACTAATGCTCATTGTTAATAGGATATCATTGTTCCCAGGCCTTCTCAATGGAAAGAGCTAGGAACTAAATCTTGTGTGTGTGTGTTTGTGGGCAGATTCATACACACACAATGACATGTGAATTCCTTATCATATGTATGTGTGCATATATTGAAAACCATGAGTTGATGCCGATGCTTCCAATTTTGATCCCATACTACAAGGTTTGTTCTCATCCTTTCCCTTTCTCATTTATAACTCCCTTTCCTGACAGGGAGAAACCTGGTCCCTAGTACCTTAATGTATTTACTTATTTTGATCAGTCTGCCTATATATAGTGACCAAACTTTAATGAAGGCATATTTCCTTTATTGCAAAATTGTTCTTTTCATCCAGTTTTAACTCCTTTTACCACCATCCAAGCCTCACCCTGTGTTGACATCTTCTTATCTTGTCTAGGCTTTAACATCCTGGGACAGTTTGCTCTTCTTTAAGGAGTCCTTTTGACGGAGCTCACGCCCTGGTACTTTGTGCCAGGCATTTCCCCAACTCATCCTTCCCACACACTGTTTCCTGCCCCCTGCCCAAATACATGGATTCCTTCTTCACCTGAAAGCAGACCATACTTTTACAGGGACAGCTCTCTTCATCCGCTTGTGCTGTATGTAACACCCTGCATCAGGCCATTCTCCTACAAGGATACTGTCTTCATTACTGGGCCAGGTGTCCAGTACCCCTGTGTGAGTCTCCTCTTAGCCTGGTCAGGCAGTAATACCTGTAATAAGCTGCTGTGGTGACCCCATACACATACCTCCACCTGGCTGGGCCCTGCTAATCACTTTGTTGCTTTGTTTGGAAGAATATTTGGTTCCTTCTCGAATGCTGGTAGTTTCCTAGCTTTAGGATTGGATTGCATGCTACAGTTTACTTAGATCTTTGAGAACCAAGGAAATCAGTGAAACATTAAAATCATTATCTAAAAATAAGAAGACTGGTGGTTGGTGCTTCTGTTTGAGCCTTACTTGTTCTGAGTTTCTTTAAGGTTCATGTTTTTTCTTTCAAGGTATACTTAAATTTGCAATCATGTAAGTTTTCTAATATCTAAAAAAAGAAGATTCTGCATAAAAAGAAGTTCTTAAAACTTGAAAGCAGTTTCTGCGCTAAATTTGTGTTAGTACAATGCAGTACTTAGACTGTCCTGAAGAAGCTGGCAGGGTTCTTCTGTGCGACGCTGTCCTGAGCAGGGTGCCCTCCTCTCGTCATCTTCCCGCATTGTCTGAGCTCTTCACTGCTTTGTCTTTTCCTTTCCCTTCTCTCTTTAAATATTGTTTTTGAAACATAACTCGTTTTAATTTCTTATTTTCTATCACTTTTAGTTTCTTCATACCACATGGCAGTCTAGTTAAGTTTATGCTAACAAAGATCTGTGTTTAAATCTGAAATCATTTACTAGCTGTGTTATCTCTGGGAATCTCCCAAAGCCTTAGCTGCTTTGTTTGTAAAATGATTACTATACTGGTTATTTCCCAGGATTGTTAGGAGAGTTACTTCAGCAAGCATTTGGAAGTCCCTGGTTTGTATCTCATGCTAAATTAGTACTATTACAAGAATAGGTATGTCACTGTCACAATGTATACAAATATGTATTTTTTTGTGTCCCTCAGGTATAATTATCAGACCAGGAATACTTCAATGAATTTTTACCAGCATATACATTTTTAAGTGATTGAAAAATAAGTGTGTTTTCTCTTGTTTTATATCATTCTTCACTCCCAGTTTGATCATTTAAAGAAAGTATATTACTTACTCACATGTGCACACTGTCAGGCCAGATCTTGTATTCTACTGTTGGTTTTCCTGAGAAAGTAGTCGTATGACTCCCGTGAAATGATTTACTACTTTTGTGCATATGAAATTATGACGTTGTTAATGTACCAAATAATCTCCTTGGAAGCAAGGTTTTTTGTTTTTTTTTTTCACTAGTGACTCAGCTTCATCAGTCACACTAAAAGAGATGAGCCATGACGTTGTCCGTGTTTTGAAAAAGAGGCTTGAGAGTGCCTTTTCCTTACTGTTTGTTTTTGGTCTAACACTTGGGAATATGGTCATGGATGCTTTCAGCCAGAAAACCTCTTAAAGTTTAACAATCACTAATGTGTTACACAGATCAAAGTTTCTAGTGTCACCTATTCAATTAGAATGTAGTTTGTTAATAGAGTTTGGAGAATGGAAGGCAATCAGGTTTTTACTGTAATTGCAAAATAGTACAGAATATTGTATAGATTGTTAAAATTTTGATACATTCATATTTTTTGCCAGTCTTAAACTCGCCCAACTTTAAATCATCATCTTATTACTGTGGAGATTCACTAATTGTTTGTCCTTTAAGATGAGTACATGAGAAGTAATACATTGTTCTCTCACATTCTGGAAAAGATGTTCCAACCATGTTTAGTCCTGAAGTGAAGCCATGAAGCCAGAGTCAGGGAGATCAAAGAACTGAAAACAGAGTCTACCTCTCTTTGTCTCAGGAGGCTCAGGGGAAGAGGAGTCATACATAGAAACCAGGACTCCTGGAGATTAGAACAAGCTGAACCTGGTGCATCTTAGGGTGTAGAAAAGGAAGGACTGCATGGAGGAGGATGAAGAAATGTCAGTAGGACACAGAAGCCCTTTTGAGGAGCCTCCAAGTGACCACACCTGGGACAGTTTGGACATCAAAATAATGGCAATTACAAATTGCAACTCGATGAGTGAACTAGGAATCCCTGAATTGGTTGTTATATAAATAAGTGAATAGAATCAGTGATACAGAAAGGGATATTTATATAATCACACACACACAAACTCCACAGAAAATATTAATTAAAAGAAGGAAAAGAGAGTAACTTTACAGGGGAGAAGCCTGGCAAGCATCACTTTAACCAAGTGGACTGCATTAATATTTTTCAGTAATGTTGAAATCAGAACCATGTGCCATCTTATAAAATGCAGTGAGAAAAATACAGCATCACTTCTAGAAGATGCTCTTACCGAAAATGGATAATTCAAATCCAGTCATAGCATTACATTAGGCAAACCCAAATTAAGGCACTGCCAAAGTAATCTTGTAATCCGTAATCTTCAGGTGTATCAAGATCATGAAAGACAAGGTAAGACCAAGAAACCATTCTGGTTCAGAGAGACTGAAGGCTTGAAAACTAAACATGTATGACCCTGGATTGTATCTTTTTCTTCTAATAGAACAGTCACTGAAACTTAATTGGATCTGAGGGTTCTATGGTGGTTTTGTGTCAATGGCAATTTTTAAATTTTGATTGTTAAATTGGAATTATTTAGGAAGATGCTCTACACATTAGCTAATACACAGTAGAATATTTTGGGATGATGGGGGCTTACTGATGGTAAACATTTCAGGAAAAATTTGTTCTTTGTAGTGTTCTCACAGTTTTTCTGTAAGTCAGAAATTATTTTCAGATAAAAGGTAAAATGAAATGGAAGATGTAATTTCGCTTTTATTACTGAAAATGGATCAGAGTCATGTAAAAATAGAGAAAACAAGACTTTTGAAAATAGTATCTCTAGGCTTGGTGCCTGTGGCTCAAGCGGCTAAGGCGCCAGCTACATACACCTAAGGTGGAGGATTCAAATCCAGCCTGGGGCCCGCCAAACAACAATAATGGCTGCAACCAAAAAAAATAGCCGGGCATTGTGGCGGGCGCCTGTGGTCCCAGCTACTTGGTAGGCTGAGCCCAGGAGTTGGAGGTTGCTGTGAGCAGTGAAGCCATGGCACTCTACCCAGGGAGACAGCTTGAGGCCCTGTCTCAAAAAAAAAAAAAAGAAAAAAAGAAAGAAAGAAAGAAAGAAAATAGAATCTCTAAAGATGTTGAAAAGACTGAGTTATCTCAGGGGCAATTTTAATAAAATAAGTGGTGCTTTCAGTCTACCTTGATTTCCTTATTTACAGTATCTACCCACACTTAGAACTGAGTAGTATTTAAATATGCCCATTATGACCTTCATGAAATTCTTTTGATTCTATAGAAAGTTTAATTTCAAAGGATTTTTTAATAGAGGTTTAAAGATGGGGTCAACTTAGATGAAATCTATTTGGATCCAGTTTGTTAGTAATGTGTCTAATCCATTTTTGACATAGACGACAGTTTTGGAATACTCTCTTTGGCAAGGTGAAGATTAATATATTATGGCTTAGTTCAAAGTTGTTATTTCTATGTATGATCCATTTTATGATTTATGAAATGGATTTTATGATTGTCATCGTATGAAACAAGTAAGAATGCTAACATTATACAGATTTGTTGGCATTTGTGTTCTCCCCCATCCCACCTTAGAAACTGAGTATCTGGGCACTGGGAACAATTTCTGGTAGTGTTTGCTGCTACACTAAGTTTTAACAGTGTAGCATGGAATTCTGTTATTTGCTCTGTGAATATTGTATCAACTATTAGCTAGATTATTGTAAGTTTCAGACCTCTATGTAAATTATTTAAGATTTAGAACTTAGATTTATTTTTCAACTCTTGCTCACTAAAGCTGGAGTTACACTTTCTATTCTCTGTGTATGTTACTTGAGAATCATTGATACCCAGGAATTAATGGGCCTTAGTAATCATTTAGATTGCTCTTTCTAAGACCTAAGAAATCTTTTTTTCCCCTTATTTCACAACAGCTTCCTTTTTGTTTTGTGTCAAAATTTGAAACTGTTTATGAATGTAAATTATTAGTTAAATGCTTGTCCTGTGCCAGATTTCAGGTTAAGTGCTTTCTATGAATTCTCACTTGCTTGTCCTCACAAACTTTTAAGATAAGTACAGTTATTTTTCTCATTGTACAGAGGAAGCAATGGAAGCTTAGAAATCCACTGGTAGTAAATGCTAATGCTAAGATTTGGGCCCATATCTTTTAACTACTATTATGTCAAACAAATTTGAGACAAAACTCAAGCCTCTGAAAATATAATTTCATAGAATTGTCCTTTATAAAGACATAAAGGCTTTATAAAGGCTTAAGTTTTAAGCCTTTTTGATTTTGTAAAGGCAAAAAATGGAAACCTAGTAAACACATGTATATATAAAAATAAAAAAAAATTTTTTAAAAATTGTCATTTATATTGAGAAGCTTTCCTAGTTGACAGTGTTGTTCACAGGGCTATTCAGAAAAACAGACATTACTGATGAGAATTATCATCATCATCATCCTATGTACTTAAAAATATAAAAATCTTTGGAATTTAAGCTTTCCAACTATATGAAGACTTTGATAGAACATCTGGGTTGAAGAACACTAAAGTGTATATGAAGCCACTAGACAGATTAAAGAAAGTTAATTTTCCTTATAGGACTTATAAATGTGTCGAAATGTATCCTGTCAAATTCCTCCATAGTTTAGTAGTATCTAAGTTGCCCAAAACCCACATGGATTTCCAGTGTGGTTATGTTTATACTCAGAGTCCTGAAGTCCGGCTACAGCAGAGACAGAATCTTTCATTGAACTTCAGCTAGATTGGAGATGCCAAAAATCTTTTCTAAGTGTTAGTGTATTTCTTGCTATTTCTTGTACTTTATATGGGCATAAGATACACTTGAATGGAATTTGATACTTTATAGCTTTATCTCATTTGCCAATAAAATGTGAAAACAATGGTAAATTCCTTTACCTGGGCTCCCATTGTCCAGGCTTATTTTAGTGATATATTTTAATATCCGTAATGTTAAAAACAATTTAGCTTACAGAGGCTGGTAAATTAGAATTTTCCAATATCCTCAGCTTTTTCTCTTGCCACAGTTAATTTGCTCTGCTGACTCCCTACGCGAGGTGGCAACAGCTGGCCTTTTTACTAGAGCTTGGAAGGATTAGAGAGGAGGAATCACAGCAGCATGCTCGGCCTCTTGCCTCTGTTGACTGTTCTTTATTGTTTGATGCCTGAGCATCTCCCAGACAGCAAGCGATTGTTTCTTGAAACTTAAAGTTTGTTTCTCTCGGGAGTACACAATGCCATTGGGGCTCGTCTTTGTGTTTCTTCATTTTCCAGTCCCCTCTTATCCTCCATCCTGTGCTTTGTCTTGATAATTAGAAAGGAGCAAAGATACAACCTTTGTATTTTAGTGCGTGAGATGCAGTTTTGACTCAGAAACTTAGAAATATGGATGATATGGAAGTTTCTTTTTTCTCTGGGCAATATATTATATATTCAGGAACAAAAATTATTTTTAAATGAAAAGTTTGTTCTTCTTAATATTATCTAATGAAAAAATAAATACGTTAGCATTTTAGAATCATGGCAGTAAAAAGAAAGCAGCAGCTGTGTGATCTGATGATGCCCTTTTAAAAGCTAAGATTAGAAGAGAAATGTACGATAGTTGGTTAAATAGATCCACTCACTGACTCTCAAACCTAATTCTAATTTATAGGCTAGTTATAAGAATATTTTCATGCTGTGTTGAATAAAAAGTAGAACATAGCAACATGAAACCCTTAGCAAGAATGATTTTATTCTTCTGCATGTAGAAAAGATGTCAAGATCCCCTGGAATTTAATTTCCATTGATTCCTTCACATTCTGGTACTTCCCTCCACCTGCCATATCCTTGAGGATCATGAGAAATGAGAATAATGGCCCTGAAGTAGTTTGAGACTGAAAATCATCCTAGGAAGATTATTATACTCAGAATTTAGAACTTAAAATAGGACAAAGAGGAATTCGTATGTTTAAAACTTTTTTCAGAAGCGGAGCTCTGAGCTGCTTACTTTGTCAAGGCTCCACAGGTGTTCCTGCCATCCGCTATTACCATCTGCCCAGTTGTCCCTGAGCTGGTACTCCAGAAAGTTCTGTCATAGCAAAACAACTTACCATTTTATTAATTGGGATAAAATTGACATATGTCTTGGGCAGCACCTATAGCTCAAAAGAGTAGGGCGCCGGCCCCATATGCTGGAGGTGGCGGGTTCAAACCCAGCCTCGGCCAAAAACTGCAAAAAAAAAAAAAAGAAATTGACATATGTCTTCTTTTGTAGAGTAATATGTTTGTTTTGTTTCTGTAGTCTTAACCTAAGGAAATGAATTTTAAAGTGATTTAAAAGAAGAGAGGGTGACATGAGTTGTAGAATTCTAGGTACCTAGATACAGAGGAGATTTTTTAAAAAAATACTATCAAAAAGAATAAAACAGGGTGTCGTGAAGAGAAGTCATGACTGTAAGCGTCTCTGTGGCATCATTTGTATCTCAGATGCTGTTGCTATTTCTTTGGCTCACTAGTCCTAAGACCCAGCACTGTTTTGTTACTCCAGTCTTCTAGCACATTTCTAAGCAGTCTTCCCTGAGTCTCACTGATCATTATCCCTTGAACCTGAACCGGTAGTTTTCATCCTACCTGCCTGCCTTCAGTGATGAAAAACCTCACTCAAGTACTACCGGTGTTATTGGTTCAAGTGGAATGCAGGCTTCCCACTATAGGTAACTATTATACAACCAAAATTACCTATTAAAGAAGAAAAACATTTGTGACTCGATTTCGATTGATCCACTGTATGAGAATGATTTGGTCCATTTATAAATTCATCAAACCTTGTATGTTATATATTGTACTAAAGTGTTCAGCGAGTGTATCATCATGGTCTTTGATATAGGCACTTCCTTAGCCTGCTTTTCTTGTTTCAGAAAGAGAAGAGAAAGAAGCTAATTCTTTTCATTTGAAGGAACTCTGGTCTTGCCAGAAAGCTGCTGCCTTATTTCTCTCACAGATGAGTGTGCATTTGCTGCATGCACTGTTGCTCTGACTCCTCTTTTCCTAATGTCTGGGTTTCATCTGTATCGAAATCACTTACATGTAGGTCACCAGTGATTTCCTAATTAACAGTTTACCCCAGTCACCAAGAAACTTTACTTTCTGTGTTTATTAGGAGTTTTTAAGTTTATTGGAATACATTTATTTTCCTTGACAGTTAAGTACTTTTTGAAATGGTTATTATTAGAAATGTATATTTCTGTTCTAATTCACTGCCAAACAGATAACTTATTTCTGTATTATATTATTAATACTTGACCTCATAAAAGCATCTTTTCAGGGTGAAAGTCATGCAAGATTAAATTCTGCCTTTGTAAAATAATACATTCATAGTAAATTAAATTTAACACATTAAAGCAACTAGGGGGAGATAAGAATTACTTTTGCCTGGCTGGTGTCTGCCCAGATGAAGTGGGCTCTACTTTGTGTTACAGCAAAAACAAACAAACCAAAAAAACCCTCCAGAGCTGACACACGAAAGTAATCCTCAGGGAAAGCCTTCTGTGCGAGAGAAGTACTGACATGCAGAATTCCACATGGGGAGGCCTGAGCAGTGTGCTTTCCAGGTCATTGATGAGAAAATCCAGACTCAAAATGGGGCTTTCAGAATGCAGCACATTTTTCATGGCCCAAGTCTGTCCTTTAAAGTCACCATTGAAGGATATTGATAAATTGGTACAAGAGCAAAAGACGGCTTACTTCTCTGTAATGTTATACATGTCTCCAGCGCTCGGTGCTCCACTATCAAGTACGTTCTTTTGACTGTAAACTCAGTTTTTAACTGAGTAAAAGTAAAAGTAAATGTAAAGACAAAGTTTTCTTCAGTAATTTATGTATTGAGTTTGAAGTAAATTTGATTTTTTTCTATTAAGAAAATATTCTCATCTATTTAAAAGGCCAATGCAGTATTTAAAGCTAGAAGTTAGACTGCGTTTCTCCTTTTAACAGTAGTGCTGGCTCGGTGCCTGTGGCTCAATCGGCTAAGGCGCTAGCCACGTACACCTAAGGTGGTGGGTTCGAATCCCCAGCCCGGGCCCGCCAAACAACAATGATGGCTGCAACCAAAAAATGGCCAGGCGTTGTGGCGGGCGCCTGTGGTCCCAGCTACTTGGGAGGCGGAGGCAGGAGACTCGCTTTAGCCCAGGAGTTAGCCCAGGAGTTGGAGGTTGCTATGAGCTGTGATGCCATGGCACTCTACCCAGGGGGATAGCTTGAGGCTCCGTCTCAAAAAAAAAAAAAAAAAAGAAATTCAGAATCTGGCACCACATCAGATTCTTAACACAACTCTCAGGAGATTTATAGGCACGTTACATTTTGAGGAGTACTGGTGTGGATAGTTTTTGAGGAAGAAGGAGAAATGTCATTATGACATTTGCTGTCTCTCACAGACCGCTCAGGCCTGGCAGGCTGGGGAAGAAGGAGGGGCTGCCGACCGATTTCTTCTGAATGGTGTACAGCGCTGGGCCTACTCCCAGACTGAACCTCTGGCTGGTCCCTTGCAGTTTCTGCTGCGCGGCTCTTTGCTGCTGGGGTTGATCAGGGAGGGGATTCACCCACTTCCCCACTTCTCGCCCTCTGATGCCCACAGCCACCTGCTCACTCACGCAGCAGCTCCTGCGCTCTCCTCCATACACATTCTTCCACTCCTGCGCCTCAGTTTCCTCAACTTCGGAGCCAAAATAATAATGGTCTCTGTCTCAGGGGCTAATGTGATGCGAAGTGATCTGAGGAGTACCTGGGCATAGATATAGCACAATAGAACTCAGCGATTGTCCTGCCATTTCGGAGCTCTTTCCCCGGGAGAAGTCCCTGGACTCCAGTCGCCTTTCCCCCGCAGCCCCACCCCCTCCTCCAGGCTGGCAGACCGGAGCCCGCCTTCTCCCCTATTCCACTTCTTCCTCCCAGCTCCGCGCCCCAGCGCAGCACGCACCGATAAATCTTTCCCAGCACGTTGCATTGTTACAGCGAGTAGCTCTCGCGTCCGTCCGGCCCCTCGCCCCGGCTCGGGTGTTCCTCAAATCCAGGATCCCTGCCTTGGTCGTCTTTGAAGCCTCAGTCCCCTGGCACAGTGCCTGGCACTTGGAAGGCGCTCAATAAATGTTTGCAAAATCGAATTCTCCGTTGAGCAGGTGTCCACCCCTTTATTCGCCGAGGGTTGGGTATGTGCGGGCGGTGGGGTCGCAGGGAAGGCTGGCTGTGTGCCCAGGCGAGGGGACACGCGTGCGCGCGCGCGCGCGCACGCACACACACACACACACACACACGCAGGGACTCCAGGAGCAGGAGAGCGGGAGGGGTAGGACTCTGGCGAGCGGAGCCGGGGCCCGCGGGGGACAGCGGTGCCCGCCGGCGAGTCTGCCCGCGCTCCTCCCCCTCCTCCCGCGCCTCCTCCCGCTCCGACACACCCGCCCCGTGCGGCCGCGGTAGGGAGGGGCCGGGAGGGCGGAGCCAGCGGCGGCCCAGGCAGGGGCACCCGCGCGCCTCGGGGTCGCGGAGCGGAGATCCCGGCGTAAGGAGGTAGGAACCGATGAGGGAGCGGGTTTCCGCGGCGGGAGGGCCGGGCTGGGAAGGAGGATGGGCCGAGACCCGTCCTGAATGTGCTCTGGCAGCCGCGCGGCCCAGCGAGCCCCCAGCTTGGGGGGCTCAGTCTCCGCTCCTCCGTCCCCCGCTTTCCTTCTCCTGTACTCCCACCCCGGGGCGCCCAGCTCTTTCCCCGCCGCTTCGTGTCCTCCGGGACCGCCCTCTGAGCGTCCCCCGGGCTTCGCTGCTTCGCCCAGCAACGCTCCTTGTTCGTCCCACAGGTTCCTTCCGAGGGGAGCTGGAGCCAGCGCTCGGCCGCCTGAGGGGAGATGGGTGGGCACAGCTGGAAGCAGCTGGAGGATGAGTCCGGTGTTGAGGGGGCGGGGACTGGAGGGCCCGGGTACCATTCTTATGCCTCTTAGTGTCACTGATGCTCAGCGCAGTGGGTTGGCTCCATGTTTGCAGAATGAATGAATTACGTCTCTCCTTGTCCCCTTCTGAAGGAGGACTTTTTGAGGTCCACGTGCTGCAGAGCACATTTAGGGGCCTCATAAGATAGGGGTCCCACCCTCTCTCATGTCGCGTAGTAGAAACCTGACTTTCATTTCTGTACTCCCTTTTTACATTCCATTCTGGCGACTCCCTTTGGGTTGGAGGTTGGGGACAGGTTGCAGGAGAGGGGGCTTGTAGGCCCAGAAAGCACTTGTTGAAGGTGTGTCTGGGCAGGGGACTTGAGCATGTGAGGGGGCGTGGGAGTCGGGGGCTGCGGTACAGGAGAGCATCCACTGTCAGGCAGGGATCACTTGGCCACCTCCAAGGCCAGCTTGGGAGAGGTGACTCTGATCCACGAGTTACTTACCAAGCCCCAAACTCCTCCAAGGCTCTGTTTCTTCATCAGTGAAATGGAAACATTAGTATTCATTCCTCAGGACTTTACCCAGATTAAGAAAAACATCATATAAAATCACCTAGTACAATGCTTGGCACATCAGGGGCATTTGGCGAATCTTAATCTTACTTTCTTCTTTTCTAAAAAAGATGAAAGTGAGCAGAGTGATTTGTTCCCTTCTTTTCTGTCACGAACTAATCACAGACACAGGAGATGTGTGATTACTGTTTGTTGAATGAATATGCTTGATGGAGTTTCAGCACCTAGTCCCCACCCTCTTTCTCTCAGAATCTGCAGGGAGAGCTGGGGACCTGACCGGCACAGGCATGCCAGTGCTGTCGGAGGACTCGGGTGAGTGCCTCTCCTGGACTGGGCCCGCCACAGCCTAGAAGACTGCAAGCCCTAGCAGTGAGAGCCTGGGGAGAGAATGTCTTCAGGGCTGGGCTGTAATATTGTTTGAAGGTCCGCTCAGGGACCTCAGGGACAGGGAGTTCCCATTGCATTTGCTATACCTTATTTTTCTTACACTCTTCTCAGGTTTGCATGAAACCCTGGCCCTGCTTACCTCGCAGCTCAGACCTGACTCTAACCACAAGGAGGAGATGGGCTTCCTGAGGGATGTCTTCAGTGAAAAAAGCCTCAGTTACTTAATGAAGGTGAAGTCCCCTTTGCTCCTACCTGGAGAGGGTTTCTAGAGGTCTTCCTAGATGTCAGTGACCCTTGGAGGCTATTCTAGCTATCCTCCTGACCCAGGAAGGATTTTACTGCCCACTAGGCAGGACTTTCTCTTATGCTTCCCCATCACCCAGTTTGCAGCCTTAGTTGTCCTCACAGCTGTGGGTAGGGGGGTGGTGTCCAGAGTAAGCCTGAAATTGGCTATCTTTGCAGATTCATGAGAAGCTTCGCTATTATGAAAGGCAGAGTCCAACTCCAGTTCTGCACAGCGCTGTGGCTCTCGCTGAGGATGTAAGACCCAGCTTGTCTTCTAATTCCCGCTCTTTAGGGCTGCATTATTTTGCTTGTCACCATTGCTTAGCCAGGGGGACATTGGGAATTGGGAGTTCAAAAGTGAAGAAGTGTCTCCTTTCTTTTCTTCTTCCTCTTCTCTGGGTTCCCCGGTAGGCAGGGAGGAACCTGTGAGCCTTGGAGCAGGCTGACAGATGCAGTGACATGGAGCCTCCCCACTTTTGGTGTGTTCTTGAGAAAGTTCTTAGGAAAGTCAGTTTCCTGGTTGGGTCAGTTCAGCAGTTCCCAAACTGTTCTGAGGACTGGTGACTTGTCAATTAGCACATTGCCTCTGTGCTTTGGGGAGGCCAATGTGAAGTCCTGACGTCAAGGGACCTGACTTGCATCCTTGCTTACTGGTTCAAGCTTCTCATTTTTAAAGGAATGTATGTTAATGTCTTGTGGACCTAGTCCTCTGTGTTGTGTGGCTGAGGACAAACTGTGCCAGTTGATAACTGAGATGAGCTCCTGAGTAAATCACCTAACCCCAGGAGATGGCCCAGCGAGAGATGGGGCAGATCCCCCGTGCCCTTCTCCATGGAATGTGGAGTGGAATGTGATGAAGAGCATGTTAGGTTGCTTGGCTCCCAGGCACAGTGCTGCCTTTACCATTAGCTCTGTGACCTTAAACAAGCCACTTAACCTCTCTGAGCTCCAGTTCCCTCTTTCATAAGATAGCATCATGGTGCGGGCACAGACAACAGAATCACATAAGCCCAGGCTCAGATCCTGGCTGTGCTCACTTAAGAGCTTTGAGACTTTGGGCAAATGTTTAGTCTCTTTGAGCCTCAGGATTCTCATCTACAAAATGGCAAGGTGTTAGTAAAAGGCCCTGCTATATGTAGTTTGTTGTGAGGGTTAAGTGAGGACGTGCACATAAAGCAGAGGGCACACAGGAGGTTGATATGTTGGCTCTCAGTAGGATTATCACACAGAACTGCTCAAGCGCCCCTGAGCCCTGGAATGGTTTCTCTGAGAGCCTCCATCCTGCAGTGACTGAGGGGCTGATGTGTCCCTGGGTGGTGCAGCTGTTCCTGGAGGGGGGACCTTGAGCCTGCGGTCCAGGGAGAAGGGACTGTCGGTAGACTTGGGACCAGGGGCACCCCAGCTGGCTGTGGCATTCTGTCTCGTTCCTCTGCAGGTGATGGAGGAGCTGCAGGCCGCCTCTGTGCACAGTGATGAGAGGGAGCTGCTCCAGCTGCTGTCCACCCCCCACCTCAGGGTAGTCACGCCGCAGCCCCTGCCCGCCCACACCTCTGTGTCTCCTGGGGTGGGGGTGGAGGGAGCTCTTGGCATGAAGAAATCTGAGGGAGGCTCCTCAGCCCCATTGTCTGGGGTTGTTTTCCCTCTGTCACAGTGTCCCAGACCCTGCAGGCCCCTGCCCAGCCACAGCCCACTGAGTCCTGTGGGTTGGGGGCCAGCCCTTTTCTCTTGCTTTCCTGACAGGCTGTGCTCATGGTACATGACACGGTTGCCCAGAAAAATTTCGACCCTGTTCTCCCCCCTCTGCCTGATAATATTGATGAAGATTTTGATGAGGAATCAGTGAAGATTGTCCGCTTGGTGAAAAACAAGGAACCCCTGGTATGTGGTGCCCACCTCTCCTTCTCACTCTTCCCTGGCACCTCACCCCACCCAAAATACTGGGTGACCTTCTGAAGGTGTCACAGTGAGTGGTGGCAACTTTGTCAGGGCTGCTCCTGAAGCACTTTTGCGTCTAGGTTACCCATTTTTCTGGCCAGATACAGCCCCCTCAACTGTGGCCAAGCCACTTTGTATTGTAAATTGCTTGCACAGCTATATGGAGCAGCCCTGATCACCCCCTGAACCAAAGGTGGACAAATCAAGCCCAAGAGCCAAACCTAGCTCATGGCTTATTTATATAACGAAAGTGTTTTGGAAACATGGCCGTAACTATTCCTGACATATGTTCCGTGGTTGCCTTTACACTATTGTGGGACAGTTGAGAAGCTGTGACAGAGACCACATGGCCTGCAAAGCCTAAAATATTTACATTTGGCCTTTTACAGAAAAGGTTTGTGGGACTCTGCTCGGAATACTGGGGAGTGTAGGGCCCAGGCCTCCCTGTCCCTAGCTGACAGATGGTTATCTTTTGGTCCTGGCTCAGCATTGATTTACTGAGCAAAGGGACAGGATTGTTTATTAGATGGAGGGAAGTGGTGGATGTCCAGACAGTTGAGGGCTTGCTCTGGGGAACACCACAGCTGGCATTCTCTGTTTTCAACTTCTGCCAACAGATGAGGATATCTTCTCTGCCTCTATTTCCTTGCTGGAAAAATAAGGCAGTCATCCATCGATTTGGCTAACATATTATGAGCCCTCCCATGCAGATTCCATGTTGGGTGCCTGCAGTTCAAAGCTGAATAAACAATGGTCAGAGATGCTAGAAGGTTTGCAGATCTTGGGGACGACAAGCTCTGGGGTTCTTAGCTGATGACCTCTCTTTCCAGCAATAATTATCTCATATACTTCAAGTAGGTGACATGGAGGAGGTTAATAATGAGTGTAAAAAGGTATTTGCAGTTATGGCCAGTAATGCATGGATAACATCTGTGATGCTTACTGTGTGCTAAGTGCCTTGTGTGCATTACCTGATGGAATCCTTGCAATACCCCTGTGAGTTAAATATAATGCTGTGCCCCAGAGGAAGCCGGCTCAAGAGGACAAGGGACTTCCGTACTTAGGGCCACATGCTTTCAGTAAATGGCAGAGCTGGGTTCACACGCAGGGCTGTCCAAATCCAGAGCTTAGCTCTCAACAGTCCAGCCTGCCTGGTGCAGGAAATCAGGGCTCATTAGCGCCTTTGTCATCATAGGTGCCATCTTCACTGTGCTTGATGGGCCAAGTCCTTGTCCTAAAGCTCGGCTGGGGCATAATTGGTTCCCCTTGACAACAAGAGAGGTCCAATAACCCTGTGGTTGGAGGCAGGCTGAGACTGCTGACACATGCTACCATCATTATTAAATGTCTTTGCAAGAGTAAAGTTGTGAGATGGTAGAGAGGTGACCGAGAAAGCACAGGGTTTGGCATCATTCAAAGTTTTCCACCTTGCCAGCTGGGTGACCTTGAGGATACTTAACTTCTCTGAGCCCCAGTCCCAGTCATCTGAAATGTCTCAGGGTTACTGGGCTTTGTAACATGTAAAGTGCAGTGCTATGGTAATGGAAGATGTCAGTGTTATTGTGTCCTCCTGACTGGGAAGGAACCCAGTGATCCACCCTCTGGGGTTGCAGAAGAGGGCTGGGGGAGGCTGCGTTGGGCCCAGAGTCAGGGTCTGTGATCTGGGACAGCTTCTTAGGAGCCTGCCTGCTCTGTGTCGGATGCAGGGTGCCACCATCCGGCGGGACGAGCGCTCAGGGGCTGTTGTGGTGGCCAGGATCATGCGTGGGGGCGCGGCAGACCGGAGTGGTGAGTGGTGGCAATGCAAAGCCAACCTGGCCAAGATGATGGCCGTCATCCCAGGGCCTTCCCCCTTTGCTCACAGGCCTCCTCACCCCCTTCCTGTTGGGTCACCTGTTTGGGATGTGCTTTGCTTTCTGGGATTTGAGCTGGAATTCTCACCTCCTCCCAAACCCAGTAGAAATTTTAATAGAAAGTATAACAGGCATGGAGGACTTTGCGGCCATCAGAAAGGGCTCCTGAAGCTCATGCATTGATTTAGCTTGAGGTCTATGATAATTAAACACATAGTATGGGCTTGATCGGGCATTTCTAACTGGGAGCAAGAAGACATCCTGCCCCCCAACTCCATGTGCTTTGCAAGCTGCTCTTAGGGAGAGAGCGTGTTCATGTCCCAGATTTGTTTGGGTGGAAAACAGAGTGAGAATCAGTGGTGTGTGGGGGAATTGCTAAGCTGGGAGGCAAACCTCCTGGTGTAGGGAACATTACCCTGAAGTCTGGGGAGTTGTTGCCGAAAATCCTAAACCAGTACTTCTCAAACATTAACAAGCACACGGATGCCTGGACAAATGCAGATTCTGATGCAGCAGGGTCTGGGCTATGCCCGAGATTCTGCACTCCTAACCTGTTCCCGGGCAATGCCGCTGTTGCCACCCAGTGCCCAGAGTGAGTAGTAAATAGGACCCCACTATATGCAGGGATACTTGTTGTTAAAGCAGAGGTTGACAGTGTGTATAACCCTCTTGATGGCATCTCCACTAGTGCCTTTGAGTTTTCTTGTTAAGACTTAAGAAGACCATTCTTGGAATGTGTCTGTAAATCCAGCAGAGTGAAGAATTGATGACATTGTTTAGAAAGCAGAGGTGGTAGCAGAAAGAACACAAGCTTTATACATCAAAATAACTGTGTTTGAATACTGGCTCCATTCTTTCTTAGCAGTGTAGCCCTGGGCAAGCTGCTTAATCTTCCTGGGTCTCGGCTGTCAACTTGTAAATTGGAGATTTCACCTAGTGATTGTGAGACTGCCATGCCCATGGCGCAGCAGGGCTCAGTTTACCCCAGTCCCACTTGCTGGCTTTAAACCTGGAGTCCTCTGTGTAGCAGGCTCTTTGGATGCCTGGAGTTCTGAGCCCTGGGGACCGAGGCTCTCTTCCTGTGCTGATGAACATCTCTGTGTCTCCTAGGCCTGGTCCATGTTGGAGACGAGCTCCGTGAAGTGAATGGGATCGCAGTCCTGCACAAGCGACCTGATGAAATCAGCCAGATCCTGGTTTGTGCCATGTGCCTGCTGGGAACATAGGGGGTCTGCAGATACCACAAGCAGGGTGCTTCCTAAAGTCAGAGCAGTAATTAACTCAACTAGGGCACTATCCTCAGGTGGGCCTCAGAGGGTGCTGTGAGTCTGACTTTCATTCTGAACATCAAGTTTTTGGACCTGAGAAATAAGACTCAAACTTGAGACGGTTTGGACCTGGCAGGTGATAAACCTCTGTTCTCTCTCCTTTCAGGCCCAGTCCCAGGGATCCATCACCCTAAAAATCATCCCAGCCACCCAGGAGGAGGATCGCTTAAAGGAGAGCAAGGTAGGGGAGTTGTGCTCATGGGACCCTCTTGCCGATTGGGAGACGCAGACTGCTGGCTGGGCTGATCTGGTCCTGCCTTTTGAAATAGTCATTTGGGAACAGATCCTAGATCTGGTCCTAATAACCTGTAGAGGACTTGAATTAAGGCACAGAGTGATTCATTTGTTTGTACTCTGCCTCTTTCTAAACAGAATTTGATGTAGCTTACTAATAAAAGACAAGGTTATATGAATTGAAACAGAAAATCAAGGCCATGAAGAGGAGGAGAAGGTACTAAATGTGCTGGATTCTGGACCAATTAAGTAACTGCCATTTGTTTAATTATTTGAGCCTTACTTGGCTACTTCCTCTGTGCCAGGCATGCAGCCAGATGCTGGAGACAGCGATGATTAGTGGCTTTTAGGGTTCCTGATGCCATTAGGGTTCCTGGTGCCAGGGAGCAAGTCTTTCATTGCTGTGTGATAAATGCTTTGGCAAGATTCTGTACAAAGAGTTACAGTCACCTTGGAGAGTGTCACAGAATGGGGGTGTTGGAACTGAGGCTTGAGGGAGGTAAAGATGAGTAGGACTTTGGGGGGAAGGTGAGGCAGAGATATCTGCATGTCCAGATGCTCTGTGGTGTTACGGAGAGGAGCAGTGTGGTTGAGCCTGGGGGATGCTGGTGGTGGGTTTGGAGGTAGGCTAAGCCTGTGTTCCTGACTAGCCTTGAATGCTTTGTTAAAGGTTTTGGTACAATCCCTGCTTAGGTGGAGGCCTCTTAGAAGCTGACCCTGAGGCAAAGATTTGAATGCCAGTGGTTTATTGGGAGGCTACCTCAGGAAACACCAATATAGGCGTGTGGAAGGGAAGGCAGTCAGTCTGGCGAAGGCCATGTTATCAAGCAAGTTATGATTTGGGCAAGTGGAGTTTAATCCTGCTGGGGAGCTTGGGGATCCCTTGTAGAACACATACCTCTGTCATCTCACCTAAGAGACCTGGGAGCTGGCTGGTTTATACACCAACTCCTGCCAGGATCTGCTGGGGGATTAATTCCTAGTAATTCCTGCCTGCTGGGTTTGGGTAGAGCAGGCTCCAGTGGCCAAAGAAAGTAAATCTTTAGGCACGAGAGACAGGTGCAAGTATTGGAAGTCCTTAGACAAAGAGATGCAGGTGCTGCCAGCAAGTACTGGAAGTCAGCCAGCATGCACTGAAATGGTGTAGCCCTGGGGGATATGGGAGGGCATCCACAAGATGACCCCATAGGTCAGTAGTTCTCAACTTTCCTAATGCCACAATGTATTTTCGTTGTTAAAAAGGGGTCATGGCCCACTGGTTGAGAACCGCTGCCATAGGTGGTGAGAAGCTCTTGAAGGTATTTTTCTTTTCTTTTTTAAAAAGAAGTGGGTAAAACAACTATACTTGTGTTTTAGAAAGCTCCCTGGGGCAGCCAGGTGGAGGAGACTGGAGTAGGTGTGGGCTAGGGTCAGGGAGGTCTTACAGGAGGGTGTTGTAAGACCCCAGGTGAGAGGTTATTAAAACCTGAACTGAGGTGGTGGTAGAGGGGTTATCACTTTGACTTCACTATAAATTTGGTAAAAGGTGAAAGATTTATATGATCTGAAGAGAAACCAGAGTATGACTTCACTATAAATTTTGGATTTGTGGCTTGGCGCCTGTGGCTCAATCGGCTAAGGCGCCAGCCATGTACACCTAAGGTGGCGGGTTTGAATCCCCAGCCCGGGCCCGCCAAACAACAATGATGGCTGCAACCAAAAAATGGCCGGC
>CAUYQV010077773.1:0-26589 GCA_963574575.1 Galagoides demidoff
GTGGTCCCAGCTACTTGGGAGGCGGAGGCAGGAGACTCGCTTGAGCCCAGGAGTTGGAGGTTGCTGTGAGCTGTGATGCCATGGCACTCTACCCAGGGGGATAGCTTGAGGCTCCGTCTCAAAAAAAAAAAAAAAAAAACAGCATGAGGTACTTTGATTTGAAGGCATTTTAACAACTATGTCTATCATTTAGTAAACACCTAGCAAAGGTATATGCTAGTTAAGTATTTTTCACAATTAATTATATAATTCTTTCTAAAATATAATAGTTTTATTTATATTTTTATTGTAATTTTGTAGAAATATTATGGCATATACTTAATGTTTATAACATGATGTTTTGATATATGTATATATAGTTAATGTCTACTGTAATATATATCTGTCATATTACATAATTACCTTTTTTTTTAGAAGGCATACTCTCACCCTTTCTGGTTGAGTACAGTGCATCATTGTAGCTCACTGCAAACTTCAAACTTCTGGGCTCAAATAATCCTCTTGCCTCAGCCTCCTGAGTAGCTAGGACATAAGTACACCCCATGATACCTGGCTAATTTTTCTATTTTTAGTAGAGACAGGTCTTCCTCTTGCTCAAGCTGATTTCCAACTCCTGAGCTCAAGACATCCTCTGGCCTTGGACTCCCAAAGTGTTAGAATTACAGGCACAAGTCACCACACTGGCCAAATTAACCATTTTTATGTGTGGCAAGCACACCTAAAATATACTCTTTTAGCAAATTCCAAAGTATGATACAATATTATTAAGTATAATTCTCCTGTGCTACATTAGATTTCAAGACTTATTCACCCTATATATTTGCTACTCTTTATCTTTTGACCTACAACTCTCCATGCCCCCCCAGTAACTACTGTTTTATTTTCTATCTCTGTGTATTTGATAATTTTAAAAAATTCCACATATAAGGGAGATCATGCAGTACTTTTCTTTCCATGTCTGATTTATTTCAGTTAGCATAATGTCCTCCAAATTAATCCATGATAGAACAAATTGCAGAATTTTCTTTTCTTTTAAAAGTTGAATAATAATATAAAGTTTATCCGTTTGTCTATTGACAGACACTTCAATTGTTCCCTCATCTTGGCTAATGCAAAAAAAAATGCTCCTACAAATCTGGAAGTGCAGGTATCATTATGAGGTAGTGATTTAATTTATTTTGGATAGTAGAACCTCTGTAAATAGACCACCCAAGGGATTGTAACAAATTGGTCAACATAAGGAACTAGGCCTACTGCACTGATACATATATGTGGTGCCCGACCAGTCTACAAAGATTAGGTCAGCCTAATGAGGTGATCAACTATGTAGGTTAGTGGTCAACTATGGAGGTTCTACTAGTGTATATCCAGAATAAGTATTGCTGGGTCATGTAGTAGTTATATTTTTAATTTCCATAGAAACTTCCATACTGTCTTCTACATTCCACATTTGTACCAATAGTGCATAAAGTTTCCTGTTTCTGTTCCCTTTCACCAATGCTTGTTATCTCTTATCTTTTTGATATTAATGATCTTAACATGTGAGAGGTGACAGCTCATTATGGTTTTCATTTTCACTTCCTTGATGATTAGTGAGATTCAGTACCTTGTCACATACCTGATGGCCATTTTTATGCCTATTATGAATAAGTAAATATCTAGTCAAGTCTTTTGCTCATTTTTAATTGGATTAATTCTGTTTTATGCTATTGAGCTGTGTGCTTTAAAAATATATTTTGGATATTAACCTTCTATAAGGTATTTGGTTTGCAAATATTTTCTCCCAAACTGTAGGCTGCCTTTAAAATTTGTTATTTCCTTTGCTGTGTGAAGCTGTTTGCTTTGATGTAGTCTCATTTATTTTTGCTTTCGCTACCTGTGCTTTTGGTGTCAGATCCACAAAAGAAAAAAGAAAACATTGCTAAGGACAATGACAAAGAGGTTTTTTTTTAGTGAATTTTATGGTCTTAAGCCTTACATTTAGGTCTTTGATTCATTTTGAGTTTACTTTTGTGTATCATTTAAGATAAGGGTTTAATATCATTCTTTCTTATGTGGAAAATCCAGGTTTCCCAGCACCACTTATTGAAGAGACTACCCCTTCCCTCTTGTGGTCTCTCATGACTCTTGTCAAAAATTGGTTGGCCATCTGTGTTAGAGATTATTTCTAGGCTTTCTATGCTGTTCCACCAGTATATGTCTTTGTTTTTATGCCAGTACTGTAATAGCTTTCTAATATAATTTACAATTGGAAAATGTAATGTTCCCAACTATTTTTTTTTCTGAATTGCTCTAGCTAGTCAGGGGCTTTTGTTTTTATTTCTGTGAAGAATTCCATGGGAATTTTAATAGAGATGGGGTTAAATCTGTACATTTATGACCATGTGGTTTGAAATATTATGGATATTTTAACACTGTGAATTCCTCATATCTGTAAACCCAGATATTTTTCATTTATTTGTGTCTTATTTATCTACTTTCATCAATGTGTAATAATTTTCAGTGTACAGAACTTTCATCTCCTTGGTTACATTTATTCTTAATAATTATTTTTAAATAATATGAATGAAATTGTTTTCTTGATTTAGTTTTTAGATAGTTTGCTGTTTGTATACAGAAGTGCAATTGATTTTTGTATGTTTATTTAGTATCCTCCAACTTTACTAAATTTATTCATTAGTTGTGCCAGTGTTTTGCAGCGTTGGGGGATTTTCTGCATATAGGATCATGGCATCTGCAAATAAAGATGATTTTACTCTACGTTTCCAATTTGCATGCCTTTTATTTCTTTTTCTTTTCTAATTCCTTTTGCTAGTACTTCCAAAAATATTGACTATAAGTGGCAAGAGTGGGTATCCCTGCCTTGTACTGTATCTTAGAGAAAAACCTTTCAAATTTTTCCTGTAGATTATGATGTTAGTTTTTGGGTTTTCAGAGATAGCATTATTATGTTGAAATTTCCTCCTATAATTAAACACTATAGAAATTTTATCAAAAAAGGATTTTGAGTGTTGTTAGATACTTTCTTTGCATCAGTTGAGAAAGTCACCTGCTTTTATTTTTCATTCAGTTAAGATGGTTATCACATTCATTGATTTGTGTATGTTTAACCAGCCTTACATGCCAGGCATAAATTCCACATGATGAAGATGAAAAATCATCTTGATGTGTTGTTTAATTCATTTACTAATTTCTTTTGAGGATTTTTGCATCAGTATTCATTAGAGATTTTGGCCTGTCATTTTCTTTTCTTGCAATTTTTGTCAACATGATGATAGCCTTCTAAAGTGTACCCCTCTAGTTTCATTTTTTTCAAAGAATGTAAGGATTTTTATAATGTTTTAAAGTTTATTTTTTTTTATTTTTTATGAAATCATAGCTGTGCACATTAATAATATCATGGGGAATAGTGTGTTCTTCCTATATACAGTTTCAAGTACTTTCATCCAACTGGTTAACATAGCCTTCATGTCATTTTCTTAGTTATTGTGTTAAGATATTTATTTTCTACATTTGGAAAGATATATATGTACCCTTGTAAGATGAACCATAGGCCTGGACCCACCAATCACCCTCCCTCTACCCATCCTCCCTCCTCCCCTTCCCTCTCTCCCCCTTTCTCCATATTCTTGCGCAATAATTTGGTTATAGCTTTTATATGAAAGCTATAAATTAGTTTCATACCAGGACTGAGTAAAATGGATAATTTTTCTTCCATTTTTGAGACACTTTGCTAAGAAGAATATGTTCCAGCTCCATCCATGTAAACATGACAGAGGTAAAGTCTCCATCTTTCTTTAAGGCTGCATAATAGTCCATGGTGTACATATACCACAGTTTATTGATCCATTCGTGGGTTGATGGGCACTTGGGCTTCTTGCATGACCTAGCAATTATGAACTGGGCTGCAATAAGAATTCTGGTATATACATCGTCGTATAATGTGGTTTTTGGTCTTCTGGATATATACCTAGTAGAGGAATTGTAGGATCAAATGGCAGGTCTATTTTTAGTTCTCTAAGGGTTCTCCATCTGTCTTTCCAAAAGGAAAGTATAGTTTGCATTTTACCCAGCACTGTAGAAGTGTTCCCATTTCTCCACACCCACAACAGGATCTCTGGTTTTGGGATTTTGTGATATGGGCTAATCTTACTGGATTTAGATGATATCTCAAAGTAGTTTTGATTTGCATTTCTCTGATGATTAAGGATGATGAACATTTTTTAATATATCAGTAGGTCATGCACCTGTCTGCCTCAGAGAAGTTTCTCTTCAAGTCCCTTACCCACCCTGAGATGGGATCACTTGATCTTTTCTTGCTAATACATTTGAGTTCTCTGTGGATTCTGGTCATTAAACCTTTGTCAGAGACATAAGCTGCAAATATTTTCTCCCATTCTGAAAGCTGTCTGCTTGCTTTACTTACAGTGTTCTTGGCTGTGCACAAGCTTTTTAGTCTGATCAGGTCTCAGTAGTGTATTTTTAATGTTGCTTCAATTGCCCGGGTGGTCCTCCTCAAAAAATTTTTACTCAGGCTGATTTCTTCAAGTGTTTTCCCTACAAGTGTTTCTAGTATTTTTATAGTTTCACATCTTAAGTTTAAATCTTTAATCCAATGAGAATCTATCTTAGTTAATGATGAAAGGTGTGGTTCCAGGTTCAGTCTTTACAGGTCACCAGCCAGTTAAACCAGCACCATTTGTTAAATAGGGAATCTTTTCCCCAGTCAATGTTTTTAACTTGTTAAAGATAAGATAACAGTAAATAGCTGGGTTCATTTCTTAGTTCTCTATTCTGATCCATACATCTACCTCTCTGTTTTTGTGCCAGTTCCACGATGTTTTCATCACTATCAATTTATAGTATAGTCTGAAGTCTGGTAGTGTGATTCCCCATGCTTTGGTTTTATTTCTGAGTAATGTCTCAGCTACTTGAGGTTTTTTCTGATTCCATATAATATGAAATATTATTTTTTGGAGATCTTTGAAGGATTGCAGTGGAGCTTTAATAGGGATTGCATTAAAATTATATATTGCTTTGGGTAGTATGGACATTTTAACAATGTTAATTCTTCCCAGCCATGAGCATGGTATGTTTTTCCATTTGTTAACATCTTCAGCTATTTCTTTTCTTGGAGTTTCATAGTTTTCTTTATAGAGATCTTTCACATCCTTTGTTAGGTAAACTCCCAAATATTTTATCTTCTTTGGCACTACTATTAATGGAATGGAGACCTTGATTGTTTTTTCAGCTTGACTATTGTTGGTATATATAAAGGCTACTGATTTACAAGTGTTAATTTTGTAACCTGAGATGCTGCTGTATTCCTTGATCACTTCTAAGAGTTTAGCAGTAGTTTCCCTGGTGTTTTCCAGATATATAATCATATCATCTGTGAAGAGTAAAAGTTTAATCTCTTCTTACCCTATATCCTTGATTGGCTTTTCTTCCCTATTGCAATGGCTAAAACTTCCATTACAATGTTAAAGAGCCATGGAGACAATACACAACCTTGCCTGTCTCCTGATCTGAATGGAAATCATTTCAATTTAACACCATTAAATACGGTATTGGCTGTGGGTTTGCTGTAGATGGCTTCTATCAGTTTAAGAAATGTCTCTTCTATACCAATTTTCTTAAGTGTTCTGATCATGAAGGGATGCTGGATATTGTCAAACACTTTTTCTGCATCAATTGAGAGAATAATACGGTCTTTGTTTTTTAGTTTGTTTATGTGATGAATTATATATATGGATTTACGTATGTTGAACCAGCCTTGACACACCAAGATAAAAACCACCACTTGGTCATCTTGTATTATTTTTTAAAAGTGTTGCTAGATTTTGTTTGTCAGAATCTTGTTGAATATTTTGGCAACACTATTCATTAGTCAAATTGGTTTATAATTTTCTTTTCTTGTTGGGTCTTTTCCTGGTTTGGGGATCAAGGTGTTGTTTGCTTCATAGAATATGTTGGGTAGTATTCCTTCTCTTGCTATATTTTGGAAAAGGTTAAATAATATAGGTAATAGTTTCCCTAGTACTCATATTAAAGGTTTGGTAGAATTCTGATGTGAAGCTATCTGGTCCCGGGCATTACTATTAGGGAGATTTTGTATAGTTGATGATATTTCAGAACTTGATATAGGCCTGTTGAACATTTCCACTTCATGTTGGCTACGTCTTAGAAGGTGGCGTGCTTCCAAGTATTGGTTGATTTCCTTCAGATTTTCATATTTCTGAGAATAAATTTTCTTGTAATAGTCATTAAAGATTTCTTGAATTTCTGAGGGGTCTGTTGTTATTTCGTCTTTACCATTTCTGATTATGAAATTAGAGATTTTACTCTTTTTTTCTTGGTCAGGTTGGCCAAAGGTTTATCTATCTTATTGACCTTTTCAGAAAAACAACTTTTTGATATACTGATCTGTTGAATAATCCTTTTGTTTTCAATTTCATTTAATTCTGCTCTAATTTTGGATATTTCTTTTCTTCTGCTCAGTTTGGGATTGGAATGTTCATTCTTTTTTCAGTTGGTTGAGATATTCCCATTAAGTTGTTAAGGTTCTCTCTTTCCATTTTCTTGAGGAAGGCGTGCGGTGTTATAAATTTACCTCTTAGGACTACCTTTTCGGTATCCCAGAGGTTCTGATAATTCATGTCTTCATTCATTTTGTTCCAAAATTTGATAATTTCCATCTTGATCTCATCTCTGATCCACCTATCATTCAGCATAAGGTTGTTTAGCTTCCATGTTTTTGCTTGAGTCTGCATATTCCTGTTGCTACTGAGATCAACTTTTATTCCATGATGGTCTGAGAAGATGCATGGCATAATTTCTATTCTTTTAAATTTGCTGAGTTTAGACTTGTGACCTATGATATGATCGATTTTGGAGTATGTTACATGGGCTGATGAAAAAAATGTGTATTCAGCATCGTTAGGACAAAATGTTCTTTAGTTGTCTGCTAAATCCAATCTGTTTAATGGCTAAGTTTAAATCTAAAATTTCTTTGCTAAGCTTCTTATTGTTGGATCTATCCATTTCTAACTATGATGGATCTGGAAGAAATTAAATTGCTCATGTCTGTTAGAGTATCTCTTATAAATTGAAGTGCATTCTGGTTGGGTGCATAAATATTAATACTGAAATCGCATCATTTAAAGTATTACCCTTAACAAATATAAAGTGTCCATCTTTGTCCTTGCTTACTTTTGTTGGTTTAAATCCTATTGTATCTGCGAATAAAATTGCAACACCTGCTTTTTTTCTGATTTCCATTTGCCTGGAATATGGATGACCATCCCTTTACCCTGGGTCTATATTTATCTTTTAAGATAAGATGAGATTACTGTATGCAGGAGATATCTGACCTGTGTTTTTGTATCCAGTCAGCCAGCCTGTGCTTCTTTAGAGAACAATTTAAGCCATTCACATTAATTAAGAATATTGATAAGCATGGTAAAATTTTGGGTATCGAGTTTTCATAAGTCCAGTGGAAATTTTTAATACTTTCACCACCGTGGAAGTTGGAATGTGATCAAAAGTTTCTGAGTGAGTTTACTTTTGTGGTGGAAGATTTCACTGGTTTTTATGGAGAATAGGTCTGAGAATATCCTGGAAATCTGGTTTAGTTATGGCAAATTTCTTCAACATGTGAATGTCATGAAAGTATTAAATTTCTCCATCATAAATGAAACTCAGTTTAGCTGGATACAGGATCCTGGGTCAAAAGTTATTTTGTTTTAGGAGATTAAAAGTCGATGACCATCCTCTTCTAGCCTGAAACTTTTCAGTAGAGAGAGCTGCAGTCATTCTAGTATTCTTCTCCTTATAGGTTATGGTTTTCTTACATCTTGCTCTTTTAGAATTTTCTCTGTCATATTAACTTTAGTGAAGTTAATTATGATATGCCTGGGGGATGTCTTATTCAGGTTGAATTGTGCTGGGGTTCCGAAACTGTCTGCTATCTGAATTTCAGAATCTCTTGGCGTATCTGGAAAATTCTCTTTCATAATTTCATGAAGAAGAGCCTCTGTGTTTTGTGAAGGAGGCAATTTCATCACCCTCAGGGATTCCTATAAGACAAATATTAATTTTCTTCAAGTTATTCCAGAGCTCTCTAAGAGAATGATCCATTTTTGCTCTCCATTTCTCTTCCTCTTTGAGTGCATGGGTGTGTGTAAAAGCTTTGTCTTCAATGTCAGAGATCCTTTCTTCTGCCTGTTCCATTCTGTTACCAAAGGATTCTACTGTATTTTCCAGATCTTTGAGGGCTGCAAGCTCTAGCCTCAATGTGTGAAAATCTTTGCTGATTTTGTCTTTGAATTAATTGAATTCTTGAGAGAACCTTTTAAATGCTCTTTGAATTTCTAATTCCAACTTTGCCTCTATTCTATTAATCTTTTTTGCAATCCAAATTCTGAATTCGATTTCTGACATCTCAGCCATCTGTTTATGAATGGGATCTTCAGTTGTGTCTACCATATCCTTCCTTAGGGGGTTTGATCTACTCTGGTTATTCATGTTATGGGAGATTTTCTGCTGTTTCTTTCCCATGCTTATTTTACCCTATTTGTCTAGATGAGCAGATAAGGAGAAGTTGGGTTGGGGGCTCCAGAGCCCAACTGTTTAACCAGTCCTTTGACCAATAGCTGGGACTGCTGTCTGTACATTTTCTCGTAGAGCTTTGCCAAGGACCTGTACAGTGCTATGGCCTGAGAAATTGGGGGCCTGATTGCTGTGGTGGGGCTAAGTGGCTCTGTCTTGTTTTTAGCTGGTCTCTGGCCTACTCTCGTAAATCAGTTTCTCTGAATTGAAGTCTCAACTGTGGAGAAATACTAGCAATTAAGTCACCCCTCCCCATACAGGCAACAATTTGAAAAGAAAAATCAAATCTTCCCACAGCCACACACCCATGGTACCACTTTGGATAGTCCTTGGGTGATTGGCCCAGTTCAAGAGCTCCAAATCAATAGTTCCAGTCAGCATGAGTCTCAGGTGGGAAAGTTCAAAAGTTCTCCAGCAACTAGATAGCAGGGGTCTGCTGGCAGCTGAAATATGACTCGTTCTGGTGCTCCAAGAGGTCATAAGGACTCACCCAGCAAATAAATTAGTCTGGGAAGGTTGATGCCTCCTTCCCAACCTTGTACCTCTGTCACACCCAGTCACTGGCAACCCTAAAGGGCTGTGACCCAGTTCCTTCCAATGAGCAGATGCTCCAGGGGTTTACGACTGCCTGTGTCACAGGGAGATCTATGTGTCCTGAGCCAGGCTGCCACTCTCTGCCACCATCTGGCAGGGGTAGGTGAGGTCTGACAACCTTAGGTGCTTAATGGAGGCTGGAGTGGGTCACTCTGTTCCAGCCACACCCCTGATTGGCATAACAGGACAGAACAACTTCGCAGAATTTGTTTCTGTCCCGGCTATATTCCCCTGAGGATCAGACACTGCTTGAGTTGACAGAAACTATGACTGAGCTCTGGGCAGTGGCAAGCATTTAGAGCTTACACTTAGCTTTCAATTCTAGCCTCTTCCTACCTACCTTTGTCTCAGCTATGATCCCCTGAGGTCCAGGTGCATCTTAGGCTCAGTAAAGCAGTCCTCTGGCTCAGCCCCATCCTGGGAGTCTTCTGGCTCTGCTCACCCATATTCTAGGCCCCGTACACTGCCCAGACAGCTACCACCTCTGGCCTTCCCTTTATTCACAGGGCCTGCACTTCTGTCTTAGATCCATTCCACAGGTGGCTGCCACTGGAGAAGATACCTGGCTTCCTCTGGTTGCCCAGAGAGACAAGACATGTCTGTCCAGAATAGCCCCATGGGTGTGAGCCTTATTTTTCTTGCTGCAGCTGCTGCTCTGAGCCTAGGGGCACTGCTGTTCCTATATGGTTCCCTCTCAGCTGACCATCCTCTCCTTACTCCCCTGCTGCAGAATCAGCATGTACCAGCCATAGCCCCTGCCCTGTCCATACTTCTCGAGAAAATGCCCCAAAATTTGGACATTGGGGACAGGCTTCCAGACCTCAGGATGAGAGTGGAGGGGAGTGCTGGGAGTTCAGAATTGTAGGTAGAGGATATGTACAATTTTATGCCTGGCAGGAGAGTGCCATGGCACCAAAGCTGGGGTAGAAGGTCCAGTTTTTAGAGGGTCTCTCCCATGGGATAGAATGGGAGGACGTTTGAACTCTGCTCACTTGTTTGTATGGAGCAGGCATCCTCAAACAATGGCCCATGGGCCACATGCATCCCACCTAGGACATTTATCCAGCCTGCTAGGTGTTTTTCCTGCCCTGCCTGTCCTGATTAGCAGCCAACTCATCCCGGGGCCCACAGTCTGGCCCTCCAACGGTCTGAGGAACAGTGAACTGGCCACCTGTTTAAAAAGTTTGAGGACCCCTGGTATGGAGTATTCTGTGAGACCTTCTAGTTGGGGGGGTGGACTCCCATTGCTTGGCAATGGATTTTGTACCTTTTGTTTGTATCCTTGGTGTCACTGCTCACCTCAGCAGGATTGATGTGCATTCTTCAACCTTCTCTCCTGGCTCAGATCCAAACCATCAGCTTACTTGCTAAACTTCTGTCTTTTAACTCTCCTTCTGGACGGGAGCTTGTCTGGAAAGCTGGCTGCTGTGTGCCATCTTGCCTCCACCCCAGTAGCAGAGCCAGGCTCCCCCAGGCTGGCTGCAGAGCCTCCTATCTGCACTCTACTGCCTCCTTGCAGACAGAAATATAGATTATTTTCTTGATGCGCTATTGAATTCAGTTTGCTATTGGTTTTTAGTTTTCTTTCTTTGTTACTGTGTCCTCTTCTGGCTTTGGTATCAAGGTGACACTAGCTACATAGAATGAATTCCCTCCTTTCATTATTATGGAATAATTTTTGTATTACTGTGACAGGTCTTCTTTGTAGGTCTCATGGAATTCACCTGTGAATCCATCAGTCTAGGACTTTTTGTTACTGTTGTTGAGAGGTTTCTGTTATGGTTTTGAGGTTACTATTTGTTATTGGTCTGTTCAAAAGTTCAATTTTTTCCTCATTACATCTTTGGAGGTTATGTTTTTCTGGATACTTACCCATTTCATCTATGTTATGTAATTTATGTTCATAGAGATTTATATAATATTCATGGATGATGTTTTATATTTTTGTGGTGTCACTTATACTGTCAACTGTTTCATTTCTAATCAAGTTTATTTTGGCCCTTTCCTTTTGTTCTTGGTTATTCTAGCAAGATGTCTGTTAACTTTCTTTATCTTTTTGAAGAACAATTGTCAATTCTTTGTCTGTTTGTTTTGTTTTGTTGCCTATTTGTTTTCCATTCCATTTATTTCTGCTCTGGCTTTCATTATTTTTTATTTTTCCTGTCTTTCTTTGGGCTTTCTTTTTGGTCTTCCTTTTATAGCTCCTTCAGGTGTGATATTGGATTTCTAATTTGCAATCTATGTGTCTTTTTAATGTAACCATCTAAGTATGTGAATTTCCCTCTAAGGAATGTTTTTGCTGTGTCTTGTATGTTTTGATAGGTTTTATCTCCTTTGTCATTCAGTTCAGAAAGTTTTTTGATTTCTGTGTGAATTTCATTCTGTAGCAAATCATCACTCAACAGCAGGTTTTTTAGTTTCTGTGTAAATTTGTGTAATGACTGTGTAAATTTCTGTGAAAATGACTCTGTAAATTTCAGTGTTTCTCTTTTGTTTTATTACTCCTTGTTTTATTCTGCTGTGCTCTGAGAAAATACATAGTATGATTTTGATTGTTTTGAATTTATAGTAACCTATTTTGGGGACTAAGATATGATCTGTCTTGGACAATGTCCCATGTGCCAATGAAAATAATGTGTATTCTGTATTGTGGGGCACAGGTTCTGTAATTTTCTTTTAGGTCCATGTGATTTGAAGTTCAGTTTAAATCCATTGTTTCCTCATTTGTTTTCTGCTTTGATGATTTGTTGAGCTCTGACAGTTATGATGCTGCTATTTATTTTTATTGTTTGGGATTCATTGAGGATACAATGAATTAGGTTACATTGACTGCTTGTTGGGTAAAGTCCCTCTTATAATTGTGTCCTGCCTCCAAGAGGTGTACCATACACCTTGTATTCCATGACCTCCTATGACCCCCCTTCCTCCCCTGTCCCCACTACCTCATTCCCCTACCCCCCATCTTATATTAGATAATATACTACTTTCATATAAGAATTGAGCACACTGGATTCTTGCCTCTCCATTCTTGTGATACTTTACTAAGAAGAATGTGTTCCAACTCTATCCAAGTTAATATATAAGATGTAAATTGTCCATCTTTTTAAAGGCTGAATAATATCTCATGGTGTACATATACCACAGCTTTTTAATCCAATCCTGGGTTGGTGGGCATTTAGGTTGTTGCCACAGTTTGGTGGTTGTAAAAGTAGTTGCAATAAACAGTCTAGTACAAATTTCCTTGTAATGATATTTTTTTCTTCTGGGTAGATTCCCAGTAATAGGATTTCAGGATCAACTGTGAGATCTAATTTTTATTATTTGAGAATTCTCCATACTTTCTTCCAAAATGGTTGAATTAGTTTGCAGTCCTACCAGCAGTGTAAAAGTTTTCCCTTCTCTTCACATCTATGCAAGCATCTGCAACTTTGACACTTTGTGATATGGGTCTCACTGGGTATAAGTGATATCTCAGGGAGGTTTTTATTGGCATTTCTCTGATGATCAGAAAAGATGAGCATTTTTTCAAATGTTTGTTAGCCATTAATCTGTCTTCATCTAAGAAGGTTCTATTCATATATCTTGCCCAGTAGTAAATGAGATTGTTTACTCTTAATGTCAGTTAATTTGAGTTCTCTGTAGATTCTAGTCATGAACCCTTTGTTAGATTGATACCCTGCAAATGACTTTGCCCATTCTTAAGGCCATCTTTTTGCTTTACTTGTTGTGCAGAAGCTTTTCAGCTCAATTACATCCCAGTTGTTAATTTTTGTCATTGTAGTGATGTATAGGTGGAAAGCCTACATACTTGTGCCTTTTTGCCTCTGAGACTGAGCATGAATAAAAGTCATTTTTTTCTTCAATCTAGGAGAGCCTGAAGTATAACTCCACTATGGCCTTTGCTCTAGCCAGAGGAATGGGACATTCCACTGTGCTGAGCAGGGCCAGGGAGGCTGGGGCATGTAGGCGTGTCATGAGGATAGTTTTGGAACCTCCAGATTGTGGATTGACAAGAGTAAATTACTGCCTCCAGACAGCTTACGGCTTCAAAGAGTAGATAAACAGTCAGTTCCGTCCCCCCATGGCCATTTTCATATCTATCAAGAATCAGGCCAGAGAACTGATCGTGTGTGTTTCCTTAATTACTATTTTGAGCATAGTGGATAACTTAGAAGAGTATGTATTACTTGTCTAGCAGACATGTGTATCACTTAATCAGTAGTCTAACAGGAGCCTAGTAAAAGTTAATTTTTCTGTTTACAATATGTCACTGAGGTAATGGAATGATTATTGATTAACAGTGTGTATGTGCAGAACTGGCTGTTTAAACTAATGCAGAAATAAAGAATTTTGCTATTTGACATCTTAAGGTGGTAGTCGTCTCTGTCCTATACTATTCCAATAGCAAGCCTATTATATAGCTATATTATATAGCAAGTCTTTTATCCATTTTTGAGTCAATTTTTGTAAGTGGTGAAAGGTGTTGGTCGAGTTTCAGTGCTTTATATGTGGTAATGCACTGCTCTCCTCCCCTCACCTTTTGATGAATAGGAATTCTTGTACCCTCTGTATGCTTTTATAAGGTTTATCAAAGATCAGATGGCAAGTAACAACCTGTTTCAACTATTGGTTTTTTATCCTGTTCCATTTCTTTATGTCTCTTTTGTGCAAATACCATGCTGTTTTGATTACTGTGGACTTGTAATATAGCCTAAAGTTGGTATGATGATGCCCCCAGCTTTATTTTTATTAGTAAGAATAGCCTTAGCTATTCAGACTTTTTCTGGTTTCACATAAAATGAAGTTCTCTTTTTGCCAGTTCTTCAAAATATAGTGTTGGTATTTTAATGGGTATTGCATTTAATCTGTAGATTGCTTTGGATAGAATAGGCATTTTGACAATGCTAATTTTTCACAGCTAAGAGCATGGTGTGTTCTTCCATTTGTTAGTGTCTTCTGCAATTTTCTTCCTTAAGGTGTCATAATTCTCTTTGAAAAGATCTTTCATCTCTTTTGTTAGGTGTATTCCTAAGTATTTCATTTTCTTTTTCTTTCTTTCTTTCTTTCTTTTTTTTTTTTTTTTGATACAGAGCCTCAAGCTATCCCCCTGGGTAGAGTGCTATGGCATCACAGCTCACAGCAACCTCCAACTCCTGGGCTCAAGCAAGTCTCCTGCCTCAGCCTCCCAAGTCGTTGGGACCACAGTTGCCCGCCAGAATGCCCGGCCATTTTTTGGTTGCAGCCATCATTGTTGTTTGGCAGCCCGGGCTGAGGATTTGAACCCGCCTCCTTAGGTGTATGTGGCTGGTGCCTTAGCTGATTGAGCCACAGGTGCCGAGCCAAGTATTTCATTTTCTTTGAAGCTACTGTGAAAGGAAGAGTAAATATACAAAGGACATATACAACGGACACTGATTTGTGGACACTGATTTAATGCCCCAAAACATTACTGTATTTCCTGATCACTTCCAGGGGTCTTGCAGTTGAGTCTTTGGGGTTTTCATTCTTTCTTTTTTTATTGTTGGGGATTCATTGAGGGTACAAAGAATGAAGTTACACTGCTTGCATTTCTTAGGTAAGGTATTTCTTATAATTGTGTCCCACCCCAAGAGGTATGTCACACACCATGACTACCACTTTCCACTTCCCCATTTCCCCATCGTCTGCTCTGGGCTTTTCCAAGTATAAGATCATAGCATCAACAAAGAATAAGAGTTTGACTTCCTCTGCTCACCTTTGGATGAAATTTATATCCTTTTTTTGGCATATTGCATTGGCTAAAACTTCCAGCACAATCTTGAATAATACTGGTGATACTGGACATCCTTCTCTGCTTCCAGTTATAGGTGGAAAAGCTTTCAGTTTTACTCCATTCAGTATGATGCTAGCTGTGAGTATGTCATAGAAGACTTCAATGAGGTTAAGAAATGTGCCACCTATGCCTATTCTTTTAAGTGTTCTTGTTAGAAAAGATTGTTAAATTTTGTTAAATGCTTTTTCTGCATCTATTGAAAGTATAATATGGTATTTTTTTTAGCTTCTATTGATATGCAGTACTACATTGGTGGATTTGTGTATGTTAAATCAACCTTGTATTGTTTGGATGAAGACTACTTGGTCATGATATATAATTGTTGTAATGTGTAGCTACCATCTATTAGCTAAAGTTTTCTTGAATATTTTTGTATCAATATTCATTGGTGAAATTGGTATGTCATTTTCCTCTGTGGTTGGGTCCTGTCCTGGTTTTGGAATCAAGGTAATGTTTACTACATAGAATGCTTTGGGGAAGGTTCCTTACTTCTCAGTGTTTTGGAATAGGTTCTGAAATATAGGTGTGAGCTAATCTTTGAAGGTTTGATTGAATACTGATGTGAAGCTATATGACCCTGGGCTTTTATTTCTTGGAAGCTTTTTTATTGTTTCTGTAATCTTAGTGCTTGATATGGATCTGTTCAAGAGATTTCTTTCTTTCTTTCTGGTTAAGTTCAGGAAGATGGTGTGATTCTAGATATTGGTCCACTTCCTCCACATTGTCAAATTTCTGGGCATAGTGCTTTTGGCAGTAGTCAGAAATAATCTCTTGTATCTTTTGTATCAGCTGTTATTTTTCCCTTTTAATTTCTAATTAAAGTTACTGAAGATTTTACTTTTTTATTTCTGTTAAATCTGACCAGTGATTTATCAATTTTATTTATCTTTTCAAAAAACTGACTTTATGTTGCATTAATTTTCTGAATGATCCTTTTATTTACAATTTCATTTATTTCTGATTTAATTTTGGTTATTTTTTTTTTCTGCTAGGTTTGAGATTGGATTCCTCTTCTTTTTCTATTTCTTTAAGATTATTCATTAAGTTTTTAATGGGCTCTGTTCCTGCTTTTTGGATGTAGGCTTCTAATTTGGTAAATTTTTCTCTTAGGATTGCTTTTAAAGTGTCCCACAGGTTTTTGTAGCTGGTGTCTTCATTGTTGTTATGCTCAAGGAGGTTACTGATTTTCTTTTTTTTTTTTTATCTCTTCCTTTACCTAACTGTCATTCAGCAGAATGTTGTTTAGTTTTCATGCCATCCTGTAGTGATTACAATTTTGTTGGAGTTGAGTTCTACCTTTATTGACTTGTGGTCTAAGAATATAGGGTATAGTTTCAATTATTTTGATTTTGTTGAGGTTTGATTTGTGCCCTAAGATATTACCTATTTTGAAGAATGTACCAAGAGCCAATGAGGAAAATGTATATTCTTTAGCTTTGGGATGGAGTGTTCTGCATATGACTATTAAGCACAGTTATTCTAAGTTCCTGTTTAAGTCCCTTGTATCTTTGTTTAGTTTCTGTTTAGAGGATATATCCTACTCTTGTAAGAGGAGTGTTAAAGTCCCATATTATGTTGTTACAGGATATCATATGGCTTAGACTAATTAAACTGTGTTTGAAAAATCTTGGAGCATTTAGGTTGGGTGCATAAGTATTTAGAAGTGCAGTGTCTTGTACTGTTCCTTTGACCAATATGAAGTGTCTATCTTTGTCTTTACACCACTATTATCTGAAAAGAAGTTTTCAACCCTCCTTTCTTCTGATTCACATTTGCCTGAAAAATTGTTTTCTATCCTCTAACCCTAAGTCTTACTTTGTCCTTTAAGGCTAGATGTGTTTCCTATAGGCAACAAATGGAAGGCTTGTATTTGTGTGTGTGTGTGTTTCCAAATCAATCAGCCTATATCTTCAGTGTGGAATTCAAGCCACTAACATTCATTGAGAGAATTGATAAGTGTGGTAGAGTTCTACTCATCTTATTTTTGTGAAAGTCCATTGCTTAGTTTTATCTTTTGTATCATTGTGCAGGGTAGGTTTTCCCTTTAGCTTTGGATGTTTAATTTGCTGGTGGTCCATTGTGATGGTAAGTGTGCAGAATAGTTCTAAGTATTCTTGACCTGTTCTCTTGACCTGAGAATAGGTCTCAGACCTGTACTGCTGGTCTTGTGGCAAGCTTCCTCAGTGTTTGCATATCAGTAAAAGATTTGCTTTCCCCATCAAATTTAAAGCTTAGTTTAGCAGGATGTAGAATTCTGGGCTGAAAATTGTTTTGTTTAAGTAGGTTAAAGTTAAGTGACCATTGTCTTCTGTATTGAAAAGTTTTATTTGAGAAGTCCACAGTCACCCTAATGGATTTGTCACTGTATGTTAACTGCACTTACTTTCCTGGATGCTTGCAAAATCACCTGTCTTGACTTTGGAAAGGTTTATGATAATACGTCTTGGAGAAGCTCTGTTTGAGTTGAGATGACCTAGAATTCAATAACTCTCTGGAGGGATTGTGTCAGAATCTTTGGTGATATTTGGGAAATTTTCTTTTATGATATCCTCTGGTAGGGGTTCCATTCCTCTGGGGCATTATTCTTCCCCTTCTAGGATACCTATAATTCTTCTGTTTGAATGCTTCATGAAGTCACAAAATTCTGTCAGTGCTTTCTCTCTCTTTTTCTGTCTCTTTAACTGCCTAAGTTAGCTCAAAAATTTTATCGTCCTACTCCTGAGATTCTTTCTTCTGAATGGTCTAATTTGTTTTTGACACTTTCTATTGCATTTTTAAGTTCCTTTGTTGACTGTTTAAATTCCTTCAGTTCCACTATATCCTTTCTATATTCTTCTTGTCATTCATCTCTTATTTTATACCATTTTTAATTTCCTTTTGGTTATTTTATAATTTCTCAGCAATTTCCTTCATTGTTTTTATGATCCATATTTTAAATTCCCCTTCTGCTATTTCTAACATTTCATCTATTTATTTCTTTGCTTATCTCTAATGAAACTTGCTTTATGTATCTGGGAGTTCCTGTATTGAGCATAAGTAGGTTTAAGATTATTATGTCTTCTTTTAGAATTACTCCCTTTACCATTATATGATTACTCTAGTTATTGTTCTTTACCTTTCTTGGCTGAAAATCAATTTTGTCTGATGTGAAAATAGTTATGTTTGCTCTTTTTTCATTACCATTTACATGGAATGTTTTTCTCATTATTTCACATTGAGTCTGTATATATCCTTGTAGTTAGATTTTCTTCCTGGAAACAGAAGATACAAGGGTTATGCTTATTCACCCATTCAGCTGGCCTATGTCTTTTGAGAGGAATATTTAGTCTGTTAATGTTAATTGATAACATTGATGTGTGGTATTTTTGTTGTTCATCCTGTTGGATAGTCCTTTATTGCAAAGTTTTACCTTCTTTGTTTTATAAAAGTTGTGAATTTGGGGGTATTTTTAGGTGAATTTACACTGGTGGGTTTCTGTTGTCCTGATTTGTATATATACAGTATTGCTCTGAGTATTTCAGGCAGAACAGGTCTGGTCATGGACCCTTCCCTCAGTGTTTGCTAGTTTGGAGAAGACTTAATTTCTCTGTCAATTGTGAAACTTAGTTTTGCAGAATACAAAATTCTAGGCTGGCAGGTCTATTTAAGTCTATTGAAGATGAGTTCTCAATCTGGTTTATAAGGTTTCAACTGAGAAGTCTGCACTTAGCCTGATGGATTTTCCTTTGTAGGGTATTTGATGCTAGCATATTGCTGCTTGCAGAATTTTCTCCTTCATTTTGATTTTAACCAGGTTGATTATTGTGTATATGGGAGATGACTTACTTATTGTGAATTTTCCTGGTGTTCAATGCTTATCTTGTATCAGTATGTATGAATTTCTGGTGATATCAGGAAAGGTTTTTTAATAATTTCCTCAAACAGGTTTTTTATGCTTTTAATTCTTTCTTCTACCTCAAGGATACTTATAATTTTAATGTTAATTTGTTTCACCTAATCTCATATATCTCTCAGTGATTTCTTGGGCATTTGATACTCTTCTCTGAAAGACTGGATTATCTTGGGAGCCTTGTCTTCAATCTCTGATATTCTTTCTTCTCCTTGGTTGTTTAAACTTTCTACTATCTTTGGAAATTCTCTAATTGAATCTTTTACTTCTTGAAGTTACGTCTCTTCTTATGTTGTCTTTCTTGCTAATGACTTTTTCATGGATTTCTTAAAATGCTTTTTTGGCTTCTTTCTGTTGGTTTTCACCTTTCTCTTCAATTCCATTCATCTTATTTGGCATCCATATTCTAAATTACATTTCTGTGATTTCAGCAATTTCTTTGTTGGTAGAGTCCACAACTGAAATTTCATTGTGTTCCCACTGGAGCATCAAACTATTTTAATTCTATATATTGCTGGATTTCTTTTACCAGTTTCTTATTATGTGGCTGCTCTTCTCTGAACTCTGAGTTAATGGAACTGTAAGGCAAATGTTCTCCTTTGCTGGGAACTATCTCAAATCAAGTCTAGGAGCAATGGCTTCTCAGGGATGGGGGTCCTGAATGAAGTGTTGGATCTTTGAGAGGATTTACTGCCCAGCATTAGTGGTGAGGATTTAATAGTAAATTCATGATGTCTAGGCACAACTCTGGAATCTCAGAAGTGGAATCACAGGTCCAGGAGCTATAGAGAAGAGCCTCAGACTTAGGCCTAGTGATAGCTTCAGAGGTGGTTCTAGATATTTTGGAGGTAGAGATGCATATTATGGGGGCTGTTCCAGCAGTACAGGAACTTTTGAAGCCCAGGCATACAGACAAGGGCTTGTTTCAGTGAACTAGTTTCCTTGTAGGTAGCCTAGAGCTGCTGGTCTCCCTTCACACCAATGACCCACTGAAGCAGTCACTTCACATTTCTCAAGTGATGCCTGTGGTGTCTGGGAGTCCTTCTCTGTTCACCTCCCATACTGGAAAGGAGACATTTTTGACCCCTAGTCACAGGGCCCAACACAGTGGAAGGTCTATCCCCTTCCTGGCCCAACAGGGGTTATAGAAAGGCTATTGCTGGAAGGGTGGGTCCTGAGCAGACCTGGATCCATCTGTTAGAGTGATGAGGATGACATAAGTTGGCAGGGTCACAGAGATATTCCTCTCTGGTAGAATATCTCTTCAGACACTTTGAGCACCTCCCTGATTTTCCCAGAGGTCTGCAGTGGAATAGTTAGACCTTACATATTGAGCTGGCTGCAATTTTTTTTTCTCTAATCTAAACAATTCTCCCTCAGTTCATTTCTATCCTGCTGTTTTCACCTCTTTCCAGCAGTGTGAATTATATTGGTACCCCCAGCTTGATCTCCAAGATAGTGGGAGGGGGTGCTTGTGAGTAAAAATCAGTTTGCATACTGATTGAGTTGGTAGATGCTGTAATGAGCTATAGAATTGTTTTCCCTATCAGTGGTTTATGCTTCCAGAAAAAGCCAGCTTCAGAGATGTTGTTTTATTCCCCTGATAAGCTCTAGTCTCTTGGGTGGAGCACTTGTATGCCTCAGACTTTAAGAGGGACCCTATAGTTCCTAGGGAATTGCTTGACTTCTACCATAGCAGACGTGGGTGGAGGAGGAAGGTTGAGCATGGTTAGTTTGTGTGATCCTGAAAAGCTTTGAACATGCTTGACAAGACTCACCAATCATCTTGCCAGCCACTAGAGAAACCACTGGGAGGAGAGTTGAGGCTGGATTTTCAAACCAGGATGATGACACATGAAGAAAGATCTACAATTCCCTGATTTGCTGTTGGAAATGAGCTCAGCCTCTCTCTCTCCAGTGTCTGATTGCACAAGGGTGCTCCTGAACATGCTGTACTCAGTTGCTATGGGGCTGTGGGCTGAAGTCTTCCATGCCAGGGGACCATCTATAGTCTGACAGTGTGGCTTTGACAGGACTCCAAGGTACTTTTCCCTACTGCTAGGTAAATCTTCTGAGAGGAGAATCAAGGCATTCTATCCCAAAAAGGAATACTGCTCAGGAGGGAAGTAATCCCCCACTGACTGTTTGGAGCCACCTCTGCACCTTTTGCCTTATCCGTGCCCTCCAATGTCTGATTGCAAACAAGTGTGCCTAAACACAACCCATTCCTATACTACAGTGGTGAAGGCTGAGATCTTCCCTGCTGGAGGACCCACACTAGTATGACTTTCCCATGTGAGCAGGGGGTGGATACTTCCCTAGATTGCCACATCACAGACCTCCACAGTATTCTCCCATTGGTTTCATCCACATGGGCTTCCTCTCCTCCTGAATCCACTCTGAAATCTCTTTCATATCCGCTAGCAATCTGCTTATGTCTAGGGGGCACAAGATCTGGCCTGTGTGTCTGACCCACTGGCATGCATCTCTGAGAACTTTCAGAAGTTATGGAGCTCCCAGATCAGCCACCCCAGGTTCACTGCAATTCCTCAAGGGGAAAAGATTGAGGAAGCTCAGACTGGAAGATGTGCCAGCTGTGAGGAGGCAGCCCCTTGCCAAATTCTTGGCTCAAACCGTTCTCCAGTTGCAGTGAGTGGGAGAGGGGTGGGAAGGAGAAGAGCCTGAATGGATGAAAGTTGGCATTCTGGTCTCTCAAGTAACTCTCTTTAGATGGAAACCCCACATGGAATGTCCAAGTTCTGGGATCATGAAAGTTCTCCCCACAATTCCATGGTTGCAGCAGTGCTAGGGTTCATGAAGGTGAAAAAGATCCAAGTAAACTTGGTAGCCCTTTGATTCCCCACAGGACTGTAGAATGAAGGAAGAAATAGACCCCAGATTTTTACCCCTTTACAAGATTCTGAGTTTCTCTGGATTTGATCCTTGCCAATATACTTTTCCTTTTTATCCTATTCCTTCTGTGCTTCATAATTTTCTTCTGTGAGGTCTCCAGTAGGCTCCAGCATTTCTACCTCTGACCTATACCTGAACTGCGTCTCCTCCCCTCTTCTTTATCTGAAGCTCTTCCATCTCTCCAGGATTTCTCTAGTCACTCACATGACCCACTCCTCCACATTTGTTTATATATTCATTATACTTTCACTTTATAGATATTTATTGAGTGCCTGCTATTTGTATTTGGTAATGCATTGATGAGAAAAAAATAAATGCTCATTATCTTATAAGTTTCTTATGCAATAACCTGGATTTCATTATCTTGAGCATAGTGACTTCCACATAGTGTGTATTCAAAATGAATACTGGTTTCTTGGGACTGAGAATGAGAGACACATAAAAATTGACTATAAAAGGGCATAAAGAAACATTTGGGGTTAACTGAAATATTCTATATTTTCAGTTGGCCACTGGTTACATGAGTGTATGCATTTGTTAAAATCCTCTAAATAATACACTTAGAATAATAGCACTTTATTGTGTGTATATTATATCTTGATGAAGTTGACTTACAAAGTAAAATAAATAATAATTGAATTAAAGGAATACAAGAAAATTACTATTGATATTTAAATTGAAGATAGTGGTTACTTTGAGGAGGAAGGAGGTAATAAGGGATGATAAGTTGGCAAAATGTTGTACCTTGATCTGGATGGTGGTAATAAGCATGATACCCTCAAAATATCTTATTAAATTATCCCTTTTTGTATGCTGTCTCTGTATCTATATTTTACTTTATAACCAAAAGGTGAAAGTTGAACTGAAATAGATTATTATTATTATTATGTAAAGACCATCAAATAAAGTGAAAAATTGGACTACGCAGTCATAGAATTTTATAATTTTATTGATTTGGTGATTAAATCATGAAATCTATTCATTTTACAAATTAGTACCCTGAAAACCAGAGAAATTAGATTTCCTAACGTCATACAGTGACATGGCAGCAGCTCTGGAACTATGTTTATAGATTCCCTATTCTGTGCTCTTAAGCCAGTTCAGGCAATAGAACTGTATGTACTTTCCACTGAATGTTCTTCAGCTACTTGAACATTCATGACAACATACTTTATTATGTAGTTAAGTTGTTAGTACATTGTTCATTTAGATACTTGAGGAAAAGAAAATGTTCAAGGATTTAAATAAAGCTTGCAAAGACAGTGTCACTGGTAATACCTATTTAGTTAAATATAAATGACTAAATTTCCATCATGATTTCAACAGAGATTCTATAAATTCAAAGTCCGTCTTTTTCTACAGAACTCTGTAATGAGTTGAAGACAGGCAACACTGTTGAAGAATACTGCTTCAAACTTGAACGATTATTAAAGTTGCAAAAAGTCATGCTGATTACACATAGTTGAAAATTTTAACTTTGACTATATAAAAAGATTGGAATATTTCCATGATTGCTAATACTTATTATTACCCTCAAAGGCCACCAATGTATTTTAGTTAAATATGTGACATGGTTATATTTACTTCAGCTAAGCTTATGAAACATTCATCTATTTTTATGCATGCTCTGATATTGCTGTCACTTGCTAGCAATAGAGAATACTTTCAATTATTATGAAGTCTTTCTTTTCCAATTTTATTTCTTCCCCTAGCATTTAGAGATAGTGCCACCAAGTAGTGATATACACCTATTTCTATTAAGCATGAAATTTCATTTTGAAAATGAAGTGTCCTATCTTAATTTTTGAAAGCTAATACAATTATTATTTTTAAAAGTGAGCCTATACAATATTCCCTAGTAAGACAAATGAGTAACATACCAAATAATAAATTTTATATTTATAAGTAAATAAATAAAAGTACTATTGAACAATTTTTTTCAAGGAATTACTCCAAGGTTATTAAATATCCATACTACTTTTTAATTAAATAAGACTCTCTTTTATTTTGTATTAGTCATAATTAAATCCAACTAATAATGTATCCCTCAACTTTAACTAGAATACTTTTTCCAATATACTCTAAATCTAGGTCAAGTACCTCACTCCAAGATTTCAGGCCAATTTAAAGGAAGACAGATTTTGGCTAGAGATCTTTATCTGTATAATTTATACAGTAGGGTTTTATTGTTGTTGTTGTTAAACAGCCTGTGTGGAGTAATCTAGCATCTATTCTATCATTCATATTAAGTTCTCCATAAATAGAACAATCTACTATAAGAATCAGAGCATCTTTTAGTCAACATGAACATCTATGTTCAATAAAGCTGCTGCCATTTGAATGTGTCCCCCAAAGATCATGTATTAGAAAATTAATCTCCATACAACAAGGTTGAGAGGTAAGATTTTTACAAGGTGATTAGGTTTTGAGAGCTTTTCCCTCATGAATGGATTCATGCTGTTATTGTGGAAGAGGATTAATTATTGCAGAGTGGCTGTATTATAAAAAAAGAGCCTGACCTATTTTTCTTTCTCTTATCCTCTTTTGTCCTCCCACCTTTCACTATGGGATAAGGCAGCCCAGAGGCTCTCACCAGATATGGGCCCTTAAGCCTTGGACTTCCAAGCCTCCAAAACTGTAGGAAATAAATTTCTCTTTTAAATGAATTACCTAGTCTATAGTATTCAGTTACAGCAACACAAAATGAACAAAGAGAACATGCAATATAGAATAGGGCAGAACACAAACAATTTGTCCTATGTGATCTGTCTATGAATGCTGTGTTGACTCTAACCTTTTGAAATATGAACCCATTTGTCTAGCTAAACCTTCAGTAGTTGCCTGTTCCTACCTATCTTATCTAAACTTTTTTGACATGTATTATGTAGTTATCAAAGCAGTTTAGTACTTCACCTGGCACATTCTGGTCATCTCTTTTCATCCTTGGTTTTTAATTTTTATTTTTGCCACTAATTTCATATCTATATGTTATGAGTTTAATTGTATGCCCTCTCCAAAAGAAAAGATGTTGAAGTCCTAACCCTCTAATTCCCATGAATGTGACATTACTTGGAAACAAGGTCCTTACAGTTGATCAAGTTGAGTTCCTTAGAATGGGTCCAAACAAAATATGACTTCCTTCCTTTTAAAAAGGAAAATGTGGACACAGAGGCTGACATGCATTTTGACAAAAGAATGTAAAGAAACAGAGTCACAGGGAGAATGCTATGTGAAGAGCAAGGCAAAGATGAGAGTAATGACAGCAAAACACCAAAAGCTAAGAGGGAGGCAAGGAAGAGATTATCTGTAATAGCCCTTAGAAGGAACTGATGCTGTTAACACTTGATTTTGGAATTCTGACCTCTAGGTCTGTGATATGATAAATTTCTGTTATTTTAAGCCACCCAATTTAGAGTATTTTGTTATAACAGCCCTAGGGAACTAATACTCCGTCTTTTCCCATGGAAGAAATGTATCAAAAGCTATAGCATTCCTATGTTTAGGAATCAAAAAAATTCCCAATCCATCTGGAAGAGTGATACAGGGTGGGAGGTGCCCTCACTCAGACCATTCCAGGCTACCAGGAAGGACCTGCTGCGCCTTCTGCATCACCCCTCCAGGGGATGTTAGTACAATGGGATGCGGGGAGGAAAGGGCAGGAGAACCAAGTGCCATGGAGAGGGGCAAGCAAGGGCAACCTCCTGGGTCCATAGGAAGTTGAGAAAGACCAGAGCACAGCCTGCGCTGCTGCCAGAGCCAGTTATTTTCCCTTGTTTCAGAGTACAATGCAGACAAGTGTGGAGCTACCCTCCACTGCACACACAGCTTCTCACTGTGAGAGTGACCCTGATTCAGGCTTCCCCCATTTAGGGATGAACAGGAAGCCCCATTTCCTAGGCGTGGACAATTTCATGTTAAGCTTTCTAGGCTTAGAAAATTAGCCATTTTCTAATGGCGAATTCACCTTCCCTGAGCAGATGAGACTATATCCATTTGTTTGTTACCAAGTCCCAGCAGAAGAGAATGTATCCATTGTTTTGTTACCAAGTCCCAGCCACATAGAAACATGTGACTATATACATCCCTAGACAAAGGACCCAAACGAGATTTTCTGACTTGGGTCTTTCCCTCTTCCAGAAGCTCTGATGCTTTTTTTCTGTATTCTTTTCTGTATAATAAATCCTATCTTTCCATTGATCTGTGATCCATGGGCTAATTCTTCAAATCACCAAGATCAAAGACCTACTAAAGAAAGAAATACTGGTAACAAGAGGTAAACAGTCAACTAGTTCCAAAAGAAGATCCAATTCTATCAGCCAACTAGCTAAGAATTTAGGAACAATGTTGTTGTTTTTTTTTAATTAATTAATTTTTTATTAAGTCATTTGTACAAACATGATGAATACATTCATATCATTTTGAGATTCGATGTGTTAATTATTTATACAAATTGGAGTGGTTCCATCCTACTAATTAAAAACCTTCATCTCATTTACCCAATTCAGCGTTAAGTCATTTGTGTTCTACACCTGATAGATATAACTTGTACTTGCAATATGTTCCATAGATGTGGTCCCCCTATTAACGCTCCCTCAAAGACCCAACTCTCCTCCCCTCCCCTTCCATCCTTCATCCTAGGCTATAGTTGTGATTCATGTTTCATGTGAAAGTGTGAGTGTTTATAAATTGGTTTCATAGTAGTATTGAGTACATTGGGTATTTTTTTCCATTCCTGAAATACTTTACTAAGAAGAATATTTTCCAGCTCCAT